>SJXQ01013121.1:156287-182490 GCA_006408695.1 Aepyceros melampus | reverse complement strand
TTATTTTTTCTGGGCTCCAAAATCACTGCAGACGGTGACTGCAGCCATGAAATTAGAAGACGCTTACTCCTTGGAAGAAAAGTTATGACCAACCTAGATAGCATATTCAAAAGCAGAGACATTACTTTGCCAACTAAGGTCCATTTAGTCAAGGCTATGGTTTTTCCTGTGGTCATGTATGGATGTGAGAGTTGGACTGTGAAGAAGGCTGAGCGCTGAAGAGTTGATGCTTTTGAACTGTGGTGTTGGAGAAGACTCTTAAGAGTCCCTTGGGCTACAAGGAGATCCAACCAGTCCATTCTGAAGGAGATCAACCCTGGGATTTCTTTGGAAGGAATGATGCTAAAGCTGAAACTCCAGTACTTTGGCCACCTCATGTGAAGAATTGACTCATTGGAAAAGATTCTGATGCTGGGAGGGATTGGGGGCAGGAGGAGAAGGGGATAGCAGAGGATGAGATGGCTGGATGGCATCACTTAGTTGATGGATGTGAGTCTGAGTGAATTCTGGGAGTTGGTGATGGACAGGGAGGCCTGGCGTGCTGCGAGTCATGGGGTCGCAAAGAGTCAGACACGACTGAGAGACTGAACTGAACTGAACTGAACACCCATGGCGGATTCATGTTGAAGTACTTCTTAGTATGGGAAAGTGCTTAATCACAGAGGTGGTGCTCAGTAAGCATTTCTGCCACCTTACCTCTCATTCTGTTTTCTTATTACATCACAAAGCATTGGAAAATCTAATTTTGAGAACATCATTGACTTTGGTTTGGCCAAGCTGTGTGGAGAAGATACTGTTACAGATGGCCTTTGTAGCTGTCACTGACTTTGGGAGTATGACCCTTGGAGCCCTGAGGGATGGTTGTGCCTGAATTGGGACCAGAGTCTGCAGATAGAGGTGTGGTGCCCTGCCCTGCACTGCCATATCAGTACTTGGCTCAGGTCTCCAGTTTGCATTAGGGTGAACTTGGGATGGCTTTGTTCTTCTTAAGCCAACATCCTGGCTGGGTGGGATTCTGCCCTTTTTACCGGAATCAAGCTTTGCCTGAGATGCAAGGGTATGCTGAGACTTATAAAGGACCACTACTCCAGGTCTTAGAACTCTACTGCACAGCCTCTACTGTTGTAGTCCCTAGTCTCCTAACACATGCACCCTCTAGTTGCTTATGGAATTTTTGGCTTCTTAGAATTATAAGAGATCTAAGTATACTTACCCATTTTAATATCTTCATTTCTACTTTGTCAGCCAGAATGGGTAGAGGATGGTGGCTGAAGATGACAGAAAGTTGTGTTGTGAGCTGAACTCTTAACTTATCAACACATTTGGTAGTTCTTGTTGGTTCTTGTTTGCAATAGAGCAGGTCATACTTCTGTGGTGATGAAGTGATTCAGTCTTTTTCTTTTCATTTCCCTCTTCCCTTGTAACCTAGGTTTTTTAAATTCAATCCAAGGAGAACCTTAAAACTTGTCCTTTAAGAGTTGATTTAAAAACGTGCCTTAAGTCCAGTGATGCTAAAATGTTTGATTTAGACACAGCCTCACAGACTATTATAGTTTAGCTTTAGTAGGCACTTAACTTAGAAAAAAATGAAAGTAATATATGATTGCTTCCTAGTTATCCTTCTGAGTTATGCCATTATTTATTTTCTGGAAGTTCATTTGTGAGTATTAAAGGGTTGAAATTTCATAACACATATTTAAAATATGAGATTTGCATGGGATCATTTAAGGAATCATTTTCTATGGTTCATTAAATTGGAAAGGAGAAGAAATAAATTTGAATTAAAATCTAATTTCATTTGTATTGTTACTAGTCTTCTCTCTATGGTCCATATAAAGTCATGTGTAAAAGAATCATTTCATCTAGCTTAAGTAATTCTAGAAAATTGGAAGTAAAGGGGAGAAAAGAATCATCTCATCTAGGCATTCTATTTGAGATATCATGGTGAGAACCATTCTAAAGAGGACACTGCATCAAATGGACCAGCCACTCAAGATTATAGAGAAAACTGATGGGAAATTGGGAAGAAGAAAGAGACCTCTTATGGGTTTAAAGTGTTCTTTACATGCTGTGTCTTTCAGTAACTTGATTTCTATATAAGAGGATGGTATCTTGTTCACATGTCTATTTCTGGAACTTCCTCACTGCCAGAATAAGGGCTCAATAGGTGCTTCATAAGAAACAGAAGGGAAGTTAGTTGCCACAGGAGTGGTGAGATGAAACCCAGAAATGCTGAGAGGAGAAACAAAACTGAGGGAGTCCAGGATGGGATGAAAACCACTGAGTAATTGAATATCAGGGAAAGAATGTTGAATGGAGAAGGTGTGTCATCAAGGTTTCTTGTGCTCCTCTTTCAGGGAAGGACTGGGAGAGCAAGTTTGTGAGGTGCTTTAGAGCAGTATTCTCAGAGTCATGTAAGTTCACCCGTGGCATTCTCCCAGTAAAATTCCATGACAGTCCTTTCACAAGGTCTGTGAAAAAATGAGGTGATGGATGATCAGTTCCTCCATGTTCTTTTTAAATAAGCCTTTGGCACTTGCAACTTTTAGTCTGTACCAACAGCTGGCCTAAAGTGGTCTCAAAAAAAAAGGTACAGGCTTGTATAGTGATTTTCAGTTGAACAAATAAGTCCTTTCTGGTACCATTTGAGAGCTGGTGTCTGGAACGTTTAGAAAACACAGCTCTCTGGGGACAAGTTGAGAGCAGGCTTCTAAGGTGTTTTTGACAACAAACCTAGGTATCATGTGCTGTCAAAGGCAGTTCCTGGTTGATGCACTGTGGGCTGTGAGCTCATCTAACACTGTTGTCTAGTCAGCATGGAAGGACCCCATGGCTCTATTGACTCACCTTGCCAATCTTTAGTAACAAGCCCCTCACGGGGGAAGTTTCTGTGAAATGGAATTGTGCAAGTATGTGTCAAGACAGCCAGATTGGGGCTGGCAGCAGAGAGAAAGGAAGCCATTTGCTTTCTTTAGTGGAAGTGCCTCCACCTAATTCTTCAGAGCTTGTTTCTACCTGGAAACCTTCTTTTCAACTAGATCATGTGACATAATAGCTTTTCTGAGCTGATTTAGGCAATAAATGAGTAATAAAGATTGTCAGTTTCGGCCTGCCATATAAAGGCTGTTTGGGGGAGGGTCACTTATCATGATGATTCATCTGGTGTAGATGCAAATTTCACACTGTTCAGTATTTCAGTAAGTGAGTACAAATGCCTAGGCTCAGATGACAAAAGGCCTAGGAAGAGCCAGTTGGGAATGTGTATTGACTAGACCAGAAGGGGTGAGTGGATGTTTCATTTTAATACATGACAATTAAAAATGGCCTGCCTGGGGCTTCCCTGTGCTTTTCTGAGCTGATTTAGGCAATAAATGAGTAATAAAGATTGTCAGTTTCGGCCTGCCATATAAAGGCTGTTTGGGGGAGGGTCACTTATCATGATGATTCATCTGGTGTAGATGCAAATTTCACACTGTTCAGTATTTCAGTAAGTGAGTACAAATGCCTAGGCTCAGATGACAAAAGGCCTAGGAAGAGCCAGTTGGGAATGTGTATTGACTAGACCAGAAGGGGTGAGTGGATGTTTCATTTTAATACATGACAATTAAAAATGGCCTGCCTGGGGCTTCCCTGAGTGGCTCAGTGATAAAGAATCCATTTACTAATGCAGAAGACACGGGTTCAATCTCTGGTGTGAGAGAAGATCTATGTACCCCAAACAACTGAGCCCGTGCGCCACAACTATTGAGCGCCTAGAGCCTGGGAGCCGCAACTACTGAAACCTGCACACCCTAGAGCTCCTGTTCTGCAACAAGAGAAGCCACTGAAATGAGAAGCCCACACACCACAACTACAGAGTAGCCCCCGCTTGCGGCAACTAAAGAAAAGCCCTTGCAACAATGAAGAAACAGACAAAGATAAATAAATAAAATTATTTTAAAAAAATTAAAAATGGCATTTCTTAAGCAATTTCTGGATTGTTTGGCATCACACACTAGATGGGCATGAGTTTGAGCAAGCTCTAGGAGTTGGTGATGAACAAGGAAGCCTGGTGTGCTGCAGTCCATGGGGTCACAAAGAGTTGGACATGACTGCAACTGAACTGAACTGACTGAAACAATTTCTAGGATTGGTGGGGGGGAGCCATTGCAAATCTTTGACAGAGTGTACCAACTGACATTTCTGGATATAGAGTCCATATATTTATTTAGGTTTAATTAGAAGATAAGTAATATGGGAGCTGTGTGGAGTGGGCCAGATGCAAAATGGAAATTCTGTCATAAAGTCTGGTAGAAGGTTCAGGAGACTGGAAGGCACTGAATGGCAGGGAATGTTTTGTAAGTGAGTCTAAGAAGTGAAGGCAGCAGACAAAAAGCTAAGGGATCTCAGAAGATAGCAAGCTTCAGAACAGAAGTGAAAATAACTTTTAAACATAGGGTTGGAAGCTCAGCAAATGTTCCTTTCTCTGTTCATTTTCCTAAACCTCAACAGGAAATCCTCATAGTTTTCTGTTGTGCTTAAACACATTTGGGTGATGGTGTCACTTACTGGATTGTTGCTGCTGTGAAGTCACTTCAGTCGTGTCCAACTCTATGCAACCCCGTAGACAGCAGCCCATCAGGCTCCCCTGTCCCCCGGATTCTCCAGGCAAGAACACTGGAGTGGGTTGCCATTTCCTTCTCCAGTGCATGAACATGAAAAAGGAAAGTGAAGTTGCTGAGCCATGTCCGACTCTTAGCGACCCATGGACTGCAGCCCACCAGGCTCCTCTGTCCATGGGATTTTCCAGGCAAGAGTACTAGAGTGAGGTGCCACTGCCTTCTCCAAGGTAGGAAAAATTAGCTCCTACAATTCAAATCATTCAGCAAATACTCAATTGATATAGAGATATAAATAATCTGTAATAAATGAATAGAAAAATTCAACATTGTTGTGCACAGCTGTGTGCTAGAGCCTGTGAAAGCAAAGCTGGGTAAGCTGCCAGCTCTCCCTTAAGGAGCTCATGGATTAGTTGGGCAAATGCACATGTGGAAGGACAGCCAATAAGGTGGAGTACCCAGGAGCTGCCCCGGAAATAGTCAGAAACAAGGAGCTCCAAAGAGGGACAAACCCCAGTGGAGAGGGATGGAGCCTCACCCAGCAGGTGACTGTACAGACCTGGGCTTCACTGGGGATCAGGGCCGTGTCAAGGAAGGTAAAGGGCTTTCTGATGTGGAGAAGGGTATGAGCAGAGGCAGGCATGTGTTCTGATAAGTGGATTTCATGTTGAATCATAGAAGCCACGTGGGGAGGTAGAGGGAGAATACTAGAAATCTTCTGGAGGCCGACTCTGGTGGACCCAGAAGGGCAAGCGAGGGTTTTTCCTTGACTCCTATAAGCAAGGAGAGAGCCACCCTCAGTTGAGGGGCTACATAAGGACTTTTGTTTACTTGAGATTTGCAGGATGGCCTGAGGGGGTGTGACTGGAGCCTGGGGAAATCCATTGAGAGGCTGAAACAGCAGTCTAGGGGTACAGGGATGAGAGCTGGAATTAGATCGTTGAAAGGATAAATCAGAGGGAAAGGAGAAGTGGAATCAAAATCACATTGAAAGTAAAGCAACACAGACACAAAACATTCGTTGTTCTGTTGTAGATTTTAAAGCTGTGGAAGCCATTCTGATAGAATATCCTGTCCCATTGAAGTGAATATTGACCAGATATTTACCTTGAATGAGAATAAGGAAGTTAATCCTCTGTGGCCATTGACATTTTTGGCTTGGACATTGCTGAACTTGCCACAGTTGCATGTGCTGCTGCTGCTGCTAAGTCGCTTCAGTCATGTCTGACTCTGTGCAACCCCATGGACTGTAGCCTACCAGGCTCCCCCTTCCATGGGATTTTCCAGGCAAGAGTACTGGAGTGGGGTGCCATAGCCTTCTCCGATGGTTGCATGTACTGTGTCCTTAATGGTACAGTGGTACCAAAAACTGTTTAGTTCTAATTTTTCCCTTTTCTTTTCCTTCCAAATAGACTCTATCATGAAGAATTCCTGAGTTATAATTACATACAATATTATATTACTTTCAGGTATACAATATATGATTTGATATTTTTATACATCATGAATGGTCACCACTGTGTGACTAGTTACCACTGTCACCACTGATTCTGTCCCTTTGCCACATCTCCACCTCTGTATTGAGATTGTATCCCCCGATTCTTTCCCAGCTTCGTTGGGTTTCTCTTCCTGTCACTAGCTTCTGAGGAAACCAGTTCCTCTGTCTTGCATCACCAGTTAATTGTCTGGAGTGTCTGTTTGTGGCTTTGTTTATCTTGTCAGTCTACCCTCTGATTCACATAAACTCAAATCACTCCTCTTTGGCAGTTGGGGACAGTTTCATGGTGACTTCTTGTCCATTGTCGATGGCCACCTGGTCTTTTCTCGTTTCTGTCCTTCTAGCACAGTGGGAGGTACCAAGCCCATTCAGAATTCTGGACCTGGCATCCACCATCTGTCCTGAGGGTGGACATTTAGGCATTTTCCAGCCTTTGGCTCTTGTAATGAACAAATTTGTGCACGTCTGTATTTTTTGCCAGGTATTCTAGGGGTAGATTACTGAGTACAATCAAAGAGTAAATTCTTGTGGAATTTTGATGAACATTGCCAAGTTTCTTTCCCTAAAATTTTGGCAGCAGTTTCAGCAATTATTTCCCCAGAGCCTCACCAACAAAACATGCTGTCACACTCGAGGATTTTTTTTGCCAGCCTGACGGGTAAGACATGGTAGGGTAAGACATGGTAGGGAGCTCAGTGTCCTTCTAATCCACATTAATCCTGAGTCATTTTTCCACAGAGTGGAGCTCAGGCTAAGGTTCTTTGCCATCCCCTGAGTGGAACTCTAACAGTAAGAGGTTCTTTTAAGATGGTTAAGGATTCATTGATCTGCAGGATTCGGCAATTGAAACTTTTTTTTTTTTCTAGTTTGCATGACTTTAACCTTTTGCCTATTTGAATAATGACGTAATGAAAACAACTGCCATGGACCAAGTACTGTGTCACATCATTTCCAGTTCGTGCAGTAGCCCCACAGATCAGGGATTGGCAAACTTTTTCTAAAGAGGGAGAGGCCATATTTCAGGTTCCGTAGGCCATACAGTTTCTGTGGTAGCAGAAGGCGATGAACATGTTATGTTCTAATAAAACTTTATTTAAAAAAAACAAGAAGCTTGTAGGACTGGCTGCTGGCCATCCTTTGTGACCCCATCTCACAGGTAAAGAAAACTAAAGAAAACCAAGCAGCTACCCAGAGAACTGTAGCCACACACATTGACCTGCGTTCAAGAGAAGGTCTGTCTGGCTTTCTACATCCAGCCACACCGAATACTTGAACTTTAGCTCTTCTTTTGGTTTTGTGTTGTTTATTTTTCCTATCCCTGTAGCTCTGGGAACATTGTCTTTAGTCTCAACTCTTATCAGCTGTTCTCATTTTATGAATATTTTGAAGAAAGTCAGGGAGTAAAATTTGCATGTCATAATGCCTCTCTAAATGGGTATGCTTCCGAATAGATCTGTACATTAAAATATTATTAAATAATATATCAAGTGAATGGCTGTCTATTTGAACTGTAGTCTGGTGAACATCCCCAGTTTTAGACATTATCTTAAAACAACACCCTATGTTTTCCTGTGTTGTCACATGTTTTCTCATGTAAGGGCAGGAGTTGTCTCTGCCTTGCATCAAGTGCCTTGAAATACAGAATAGATATTGATAGATGGAGTTATTGTGCATTGACAGTTGCAAAGACTGTGTCATGCAGTGCTATTAACATGGCCTTGTTTGAGTTCTTCTCAAGTTCAACCCTGTCTTTCTCTTCAAAGGAATACCAATTATATCCTAAATGAAGCTTTCTGGTCCTTTAGAGCTATTGTGAGTGATATTTATCCTTTTGGCACTGTGTCCTTTGAAGTTTGCCCGTCAGTCTATTTGCTAATGGAGAAGGCAATGGCACCCCACTCCAGTACTCTTGCCTGGAAAATCCCATGGATGGAGGAGCCTGGTGGGCTGCAGTCCATGGGGTCGCTAAAAGTCGGACACGACTGAGCAACTTCAGTTTCACTTTTCACTTTCCTGCATTGGAGAAGGAAATGGCAACCCACTCCAGTGTTCTTGCCTGGAGAATCCCAGGGACGAGGGAGCCTGGTGGGCTGCCGTCTATGGGGTCGGACAGAGTCGGACACGACTGAAGCGACTTAGCAGCAGCAGCAGCAGCAGCAGCAAAGTGGTCACACCTAAAAATGAAAAAAAAAAAAAAAAAAGTGAATGCGTCAGCCAAACCTCTAAGCTTTCTCCCAGAAAAAGAAAGCAAAGTTGTCCTCTGCTGTACATTCTGTGATGGGGAGCAAGGAGGGGACTTAGGAAGTGAGCCTGTGCTTACAGTAATCTTGCCATGACATATGTCCTGGTGAGCAAACTGAAAGATCAGATAGAGGGAGACACATGAGGACCTGATTCTGTGGCAGCAGTGTCTGGGACCTTAACAGATGTCTGTAAACTGTGTTTCATTGGTTTCCCCCTTTGCTGCCTGTGGTCCCTTCAGGACATGGCAGCTGCTGATACCCAACAACCTCCTCTCCTCCCAAACTTCACCAGCCTCACAGCCACCACCCTCAGGCTTCCTCTGTCTTCTAGCACCTCCTATCATGAAGCCACCAAGTGTGTTCATGATCTTGTGTGGACTTACTGTGTGTCATTCTAGACCCTTGCTGCTGAGAGTAGTATGTACATCTTGTCATTTTATACCAGCTAGTGCCAGCCCAAGAGTTGTCCACTGATAGGCATTTAATAACTTTTCATAACCAAGCATTTTATAAAGGCACTAATCCCATTCACTGGGTCTCCACACTCATGACCTGATCACTTCTCAAAGACCCTCAGATTTTAATACTGTCTCATTGAGGGGTTAGAATTTCAGTAGGTGAATTTTGAGAGAATGAAAACATCCAATCCATAATATGTGTCAGTAACTCCCATACAATTGAAAGAAAAGTTAGATCTTATGTCTGAGACTTTTATATCCTGTGATATCATATAATCCATTTCATTAGACTTTACTCATGTATCTGATCAATTTTGCTGTTTTCTTTGATGGGCCAAAATACCTTGGTTGTACTCAAAATTCAATGTAAAAGCTATGATTAATATATGCACACACATGTGTGTGGGTGTCTGTGTGTGTGTGCATGAAGATATATGTGTGCATCATGTGTGTGTATAATAACAGTAGGTGATTTCCATTTCTTAGGCTGTTGAGAGCTTTATGTAAGACTTTGACTTCCAACATGGAAAGAGCTTTTTTTTTTTTTTTAATTCTAGCACAATGACATCGCTTAATAAGTATTTGGTGAAATCCTTCATCCTTTTTCCCTCAAAATATGTCTGGAAGGAAAGATTTTCTGATTTGTAATCTCCAACTTCACTAAGTCAGGTCCCTAGGACTTAATATAAACAGTCTCTGAATGAATGAGTGATAAAGATCAGGTCCTATGGAGAATGGTGCATTCATGAACTGAAATCCCAAATTCCCAGGTGGTATGCTTGGCAACTTGTTCTGTACAAAATGTGAGGTACCAAGCAAGAACGTTTTATATTTCATTAATGATGTGAGTGAGTCATTAATGAGTGAGTGTAATAGATCTCTGAAAGCTTTTTTGAACCTTGGTGCAGACAGCACCATGAATAAAGGGAAGTTCATGCTGTTTGCTATGGAGGTAAAATCTAGATGTTGAGTCTGTAGAATGGAATGTTTTGGGGAATTGTGCCAGCAGACACTCCCAAACCTCAGTTCAGATTTCTCATTTTATCTGCATCACAGAGCCTGAAATTAGTTCTTTTATAGCTGTAACTGCAGTGAAATGTCTTCCCCACAGTCCAGCCAGTTAAACACCTCAGCTCACAACTGAGCATCATTGCTTGGATGAAGCAACAGTTTGTATGAGGCAGATTTCAGAGGAGCTGTGTGGGTTTTTCATCAGAATCCTCAGAAACCTATCACCCACGATGAACAAAATGAAAACAGTTCCTCCTGGCTCTTCTTTTCCCCAACCTATCTCTACATGCTCACAGCCACACAGACTTCTAAATGCACATGAAATCTTGGAAGTAGCAAACATGTCAGTGTCACACACCTTCTAGAGTCTAGTGGTTTCATTCACACAGTGATGTGTAAATGCGGATTCAGAGGACTAAGTGACTTCTTTATGCAGGACCAGGTGGTATTGAGTCTTCCTGCTTGTGAAGCCTGTGCCTCCTCTTCTCTAAGCTCTGCAGACGTCCGTGTCCTCCTCTTCTCTAAGCTCTGTGGAACTCTGAAGGTCTTATCACACAACAGGAGCAATCATGTTGCCTCAGTTGATCACGTCCCTCAGTGCCAAGGGGGCTTGGGAAGCTGTGGTCAGGCAGGACCCCACTTGTCCCAGGCTCCTCCTTGTCCCAGAGGAAGATAAGTAATCCCTTATCCCGCCCGCCCTGGACCATCCTGTACCCACTGCCTCACCCAGGACAGACTCCCTCCTGCCTCTGGGAGGCCCTGATGTTCAAGTCCCCCTTTCACACCCTCCCTGTGGTCACTATTAAGGTTGATGCCCACCCCACTCTCTCTGGAGATGCAGAAGTTTCCTGGGGGCCTGTCATCCAGAGAGCAAGTGAAAACACTGGTCAGTGAGCAAGCCAACAGCCCAGGGATCATAGTGACCAGGTGAGAACAGGTGGAGCAGCCTGGGGGACCTTCACATGGCCGTCCTGCCCCACCTGCCCCACATAGAGGGAAGGCTGTCTCACCTGGTCCTTGGGGGAAAAGGGTAGGTTTGAAATGTTCACTCTCTGCTCTGACTGGGAGATACAGTGACTGAGGAATCCAGGCAGGTCACTGCTTCCATCCTGGAGAGAGTGTGTTTCTGTGGACACGCTGGCATCTCCTGTTGGGACACTGATGGACATGTGCTGTGCTGTGTGGGCAGCAGAGCCTGGTCCTTAGGCATCTGAGTACAGCACTTGTTTTTCCCTGAGAGTGGTCAACTCCAGCACATTCCAGAAAGAGGAGCATAAGATGGCAGAGATGCTGTTCTGGTTGACACTTCACTGGCGATAGGATTCCTGGGCTGAGGGGCTTAGTGATCAGTGTCTGTCCCCTTACTGCCCCCCTGCACCCCCAGAAGGCTGTGTGTCCTTATCCACACACTGACTAAATGACTTTTAGGGAAAAAATAAAACCAAAGCAGACAAACAGAAACAAAGCCCACTCCCTCTGTTGCCAGGCATGGGGTCTGAGGGAGTGCTGACCCCACCGTGGAGTCCCAGGAGCGTTTCCTACTCTGACCGCCTGAGTCAGGCCCCATGTCCCCAGTCCCACTCGGGCCAGGGGCTGCCCACTGTGTGACCACAGCACCACCCAGCCCAGTTCCATGTGGGCTCCATGGTAGAATGGAGCTGCCCCACCAGGTCCAGGTGCTTTTTGCCAGACAAGCCGGGGCAGCCCCAGGTTTCTGGACACACATTCTCTCTGGAAAAACAATAGCTGCCTGAGGTCCGGGTAGGGGAGGAGGAACCAGGTAGGTGCTCAGGTCAGATTCAACTCTCCCTTAGGCAATTTCCTATCCTTTAGGAGGGGCCCAGATTGTGGAATCCACACACAGGAGACAGTAACATGCCCTGTGCTGGAGGAAGCTCAAGGGCCAGGGGGAGCCTAGCGCATAGCAGGCACTTTGCTAAAGGGCTCATTCAGCTGCCCTGGGAGGATGAGAACTTCATTCCAGCCTAAACATGAGCCTTTATGGAAACATTCAATGCCACAAAATTTACTATAAAAGATGATTTCTCGAGTAAGTCAGGAAAGGAGCATTTATTTATACATGCAGACTGGTGGTGGAGCATGGAGAGAGTGGAAAAGAGGAAGAAATGTCCCATCCTAAACTGCTCACCCACTCTCAGTGGACACCCCAACGCTCAAGCTCAACAGGGACAGCCTTGTGTTCATCAGTATCAGGGACCAGAGCACAGGGACCCAGTGTGGGCGGTGGCATTCTTGGTGGTGGACTCTGGGGTCAGTGTTTGCACAGGGAGGGTCCTGAGAGGGGACACGAGGACCGTGAGCAGGAACCTTCTGAACATCCTTGGGGCTGTTACTCTCTCCCACCTCCCAAGAATAGGACAGAAACGTACACTGCTTGGATTTGCAGGCATGCAAACCTGAGTGGCCATGGCTCACTCTAGGACTGTTTATTTCATTTGCTTATTTATAAAAATAACTAATCTGTGTTTAGAAGAAAGTCTCCTAATAACCTAGCCCCAATCTCATAAATCAGAGATATTGTAATAGGTCTTGAACTGTTAAAACATAATTTATCAGAATTTCAAGCACAGGGATTTGCAGAAGAAACCATCTCCTCCACACCTGCATTGTTAATTTTATCCCTGCCATAAATTATTTGTGTGGGGAAGTCCCCTGGGAGAACTGGCCAAGGAGGAGCTCCATGGAAATACCGAGAGATGTTCAGGGACCTTGTGGACTACCTTCTTTCCTGGATGTTGAGATGTCCTGGGACTCTCTCTCCTATTCAGTACATTTTCAACAGTTTACATATTTATAGATGCACCTGGTTTATACAGGACATTTTTCAGTCAGTCAGTCAGTTCATTTGCTCAGCTGTGTCTGACTCTTTGCGGCTCCATGTACCACAGCATGCCAGGCCTCCCTGTCCATCACCAACTCCCGGAGTCCACCAAAACCCATGTCCATTGAGTCAATGATGCCATCCAACCATCTCAACCTCTGTCGTCCCCTTCTCCTCCTGCCCTCAATCTTTCCCAGCATCAGGGTCTTTTCCAATGAGTCAACTCTTTGCATGAGGTGGCCAAAGTATTGGAATTTCAGCTTCAACTCAGTCCTTACAATGAACATTCAGGACTGATCTCCTTTAGGATGGACTAGTTGGATCTCCTTGCAGTCCAAGGGACTCTCAAGAGTCTTCTCCAACACCACAGTTCAAAAGCATCAATTCTTCAGCACTCAGCCTGCTTCACAGTCCAACTCTCACATCCATACATGACCACTGCAAAACCATAGCCTTGACTAGATGGACTTTTGTTGGCAAAGTAATGCCTCTGCTTTTTCATATGCTGTCTAGGTTGGTCATAACCTTCCTTCCAAAGAGTAAGCGTCTTTTAATTTCATGACTGCAATCTCCATCTGCAGTGATTTTAGAGCCCAGAAAAATAAAGTCAGCCACTGTTTCCACTGTTTACCCATCTATTTGCTGTGAAGTGATGGGACCAGATGCCATGATCTTAGTTTTCTGAATGTTGAGCTTTAAGCCAACTTTTTCACTCTCTTCTTTCACTTTCATCAAGAGGCTCTTTAGTTCCTCTTCACTTTCTGCCATAAGGGTGTTGTCATCTGCATATCTGAGGTTATTGATATTTCTCCCTGGAATCCTGATTCCAGCTTATGCTTCCTCCAGCCCAGCATTTTTCATGATGTACTCTGCATATAAGTTAAATAAGCACGGTGACAATATACAGCCTTGACATACTCCTTTTCCTATTTGCAACCAGTCTGTTGTTCCATGTTCAGTTCTAACTGTTGCTTCCTGACCTACATACAGATTTCTCAAGAGGCAGGTCAGGTGGTCTGGTATTCCCATCTCTTTCAGAATTTTCCACAGTTTATTTTGATCCACACAGTCAAAGGCTTTGGCATAGTCACTAAAGCAGAAATAGATGTTTTTTTCTGGAACTCTCTAGCTTTTTCGATGATCCAGCAGATGTTGGCAATTTGATCCCTGGTTCCTCTGCCTTTTCTAAAACCAGGACTTCCCTCTTGTCTCAGATGGCAGAAGTGTCTGCCTACAATGCAGGAAACCTGGGTTAGATCCCTGGGTCAGAAGATCCCCTTGGAGAAAGAATGGCAACCCACTCCAGTACTCTTGCCTGGAAAATCCCATGGATGGATGGAGGAGCCTGGTAGGCTACAGTCCATGGGGTCGCAGAGTCAGACTTGACTGAGTGACTTCACTTTCACTTTCAGCTATTGGTGATTATGAATGAAGCTGCTTTAAACCTTTGACTACAGATCTTTGTGTGGACAAATGTATGTGATATGTCCCTTGATTATGTCCTCTGCCTTCAGCCTCTCTTTAGTTAGTGGACCCTAAATTACTGGAAATTCTTTCTGAATAAACCTTAAAGACTGAATCACATTTTAGCTGCATGGAGAAGTGTGTGTAGAAAGATGCTTTGGCAATTCTATTCATAGTTTGGACCAAAACACTATAAGTTGTGTTTCACAATTTTTCTTTCTTTTTTTTTCATTTTTTAGATTTACTGAGCATAGGATATATCTTTGCACAGTTAAAAATTCAGAGTTTTTTTAATTTGTCTGATTAACATCTTATTCCTGAGTAATTTTGATTTGTTTCAGAGCTTAGTGTTTCTAGTTTGTTATGATGTGCTTGAGTAAGGATATTCAACCTTCACCTGCAATCTCAAACTCCAGTATGCTCTGAACACTTGGTATTTTAGCCTAATTTCTCAGTGGCAAAAACCTGACCTGAACTGACCTGGGATCTGGGGGGAGAGCATTGCATTGAGTGTGAAGGAACGAGGTGTGTGTGCTGGGGGAGGGGACACTGCCCACGAGCCTGCTGCCACGGTTACATCATCTGGTGAGGCATCTTCCTAACATCTGGAAAATTATGAACTTTGCAATACATTCAGCTCCAAGAGATTTGGAGGAAGAATCTGTTTTTACTCCATCTGTCTTTGGCACAACTGCCCTCTAGCTGTTTGATGGAACTGAACTGTGCTAGAGAGTGAGTCTGAAGCTTTTTTTTCCCCCACTGTCATTACACCTGTACACTTTATGCAATGACTCTGCTGCTGCTAAGTTGCTTCAGTCGTGTCCGACTCTGTGCGACCCCATAGACGCAGCCCACCAGGCTCCCTTGTCCCTGGGATTCTCCAGGCAAGAACACTGGAGTGGGTTGCCATTTCCTTCTCTAATGTATGAAAGTGAAAAGTGAAAGTGAAGTTGCTCAGTCGTGTCCGACTTAGCGACCCCATGGACTGCAGCATACCAGGCTCCTCTGTCCATGGGATTTTCCAGGCAAGAGTACTGGAGTGGGTTGCCATTGCCTTCTCTGTGTGCAATGACCCAATACAATGCAAATACATCCAGTTTCCAAAGCAACAGCTCCTCTTACTTCATGCAGTGTACTTTTCTTTTCCTCTGTTGTGTTCATGAAAAAGAAAATGCTGGCTGGTGCTGGTACATTTATTTGATTACAAACTGGTTAGTCGTGGCTGCAGCTGAGAGAGCCATGAGCAATGGGTGATGCTCAGCCAGGAGGGAGACTGGAGGTCCATGCCTGCCTTGCTGTGCCTGGGCCCACAGGGATGACAGATGTTTATGTGTCATGGCATTTGAGGGCTGTCTCAGTGACACACGATGCCTGCTTTACCACAGAAACACATGTTCAGGTTCAACTCAAAATCTTTGCAGTTCAAGTCAAGCAGAGGGAACCCGGAGACTGTGTCCTCCAATCATCTGGAGTGAATCACCCAGCTCCAGAGAGATTAGACTAGATTCTACTCACCTCCTGTGTTGCAATTGTTCACAGGGCCATACAAGCCAATTAGAGGATCCCCATGGGGTGGGGGGCTGGTGGAGGGAGTGAGTGTGAGACAAAGGATGTGTTTCAGGAGCTAGACTGAAGACAATCATGGGCACTGCCGGGGAAGTGAGGGGTCCCAGAGGAAAGAGGAGATGAACCAGTCTGCACTAGTGCTGAAGTGGAGTCCCAATGGGACTCAGGGAGGGTCCCTGGGTCAGCCCTGTCCCAGTGCAGCTCCCCTCCCCAGTGCAGCCCAAGCATCAGTCCCTGGGCTCCAGAGGCCACCAGAAGACCAGTTACAACCATCTCAGTAGTTCATATTCATCTAAATAATGCCATTTGCATTTTAATTGTTTTACTGGAATTCAATTGAAGTTGACCTTCCTACCAACTCTGAACCAAAAGGCTGGCTCCCAAAGGAGTGGCATGAATGAGGTTGTTCTTTTCCAGCTTCTGAAGGTAACAGCATTTGTGTTTGTTCCTAAGTCTGCTTTTCAGCCCTACCTGAAATTCCAGTGCTCTTCTTTTGGCCATACCTGGAATTCTAACACTCTTCCTCTTTCCTGGCCCCTTATCAATTTCCCTGCCTCTTTATTTTGAATTTTCTGAGTCAAAATGAGACCTCACAGTTAGGAAGACCCTGAGAAGTCATTTTGTTAGTAAGAAACTGAGACTTGCAAAAGCAAAGTGGTTAGCCTGTGAACATTCACCCCAGCCTCACTGCTTCCCTAGACTTGGATGGGAAGATGGTAATTGAGTTTGACCAAGTATAATCATGGATGAGACTGTAGCAGTTGGTCATTTTCTTTCCCAAGCAGGTAATCAACTTTGTGTTTTCATGATATTTTCTACACAAGGAATTCTGAGAAGTATGACACTTCTGATTTTTAAAAACAATATGAAATATTAAAAATACACTTTTGTACATGCCAACCAACTTTCAAAGATAAGAACCTAGGTGCTGCAACACAAGTGACTGTGTCCTTCTCTCTGTCCAGAAACATGTTTGTCACTTTCATGGAATTCTTTACAGGTGAGTCCATAAGTGATCGATATTCTGTATGCTTGCTACATCTTTTTTCCTCTCTCAGTATTGTTAGTGAGATGCATCCATGTTTATTGATATAGATCCAGGTCGCACATACATTTGCACTAACTTACTGATTCACAGTGTTTTATGGCTACATTTTCTCTCCTCTTGATGAATAAGTAGGATTTTCCCTAGTTTTTAGCTTCCTAGGCAGTGGCACCCCACTCCAGTACTCCTGCCTGGAAAATCCCATGGACGGAGGAGCCTGGTAGGCTGCAGTCCATGGGGTTGCTGAGGGTCGGACAGGACTGAGCGACTTCACTTTCTCTTTTACTTTCATGCATTGGAGAAGGAAATGGCAACCCACTCCAGTGTTCTTGTCTGGAGAATCCCAGGAACGGGGGAGCCTGGTGGGCTGCCATCTCTGGGGTCGCACAGAGTCGGACACGAATGAAGCGACTTAGCAGCAGCAGCAGCAGACTCCCTTTCAAGAGGAATAATCACCCTGCACAAATAGAATTGTGTGACTATAAGTGGATTGGAGAGAAAGTGTCTGCCTGTTGAGAACATGAGGTTTTAAGTTGTTTAGCTTGTGCTTTTCTATACGGAAAATGTAATTGAGCTGAGCTCAGAAATTCACACAATCTAGGATAACGTTTTATGGGGAAATGTATACATCGATCTCCTTAATTTATTAGAACAGGGCTTCTACACATAACCTGGTCAGCCTGATTTCAAACACAGAATTTACTCAAAATAAAATTTAATTTGTTTAGCTTCCCCGGTGGCTCAGTGGATAAGACTCTGCCTGCCAATTCTGCCAATGGAGACATGGTTTCAATCCCTGATCTGGGAAGATCCCACAAGCTGCAAAGCAACTAAGCCTGTGCACCACAACTACTGAACCTGTGCTTTAGAGCCCTGGAGCCAAAACTACTGAAGCCTACTCACCCTAGAGCCTGTGCTCTGCAACAAGAGAAGCCACGGCAATGAAAAGCCCAGGCACCACCACAACTAGAGACTGGCCCCTGATCTCTGCAACTAGAGAAAACCCATGCAGCACCAAAGACTCATTGCCACCAAAAATAAATTAATTAATTACACTATTAAAACATTTAACTTGTTATTAAGTGCTCTGAAATGAACACTGACAATTCATTTATGGAGCCTCCCATAAATATTTATACTCTGTGCAGTCCCTGGACCATCTAACTTACTCCATGGACTTTAGGCAACATACATGAGAAGAAATCTCTTGCTCTGCCCCTCTAGTCAAGACCTCTCTCAGGCACAAACCCCATATGCCTTCCAGGGTGACCTGTCATGTCTGTACCATACCTCACTCTCACCTGGAAAGTCCACATCCCAGCCCCACTTCCTGCCACCAGATCATGACTTCCTCCATGGTCTCAGTTTTGTGGTGATGGTAGAGAGTTCTTTGCTCCAAAGCCTTCAGCCCTTCTGGTTGTGCAGATGCTTTGCCAGAGTCTGATTTCAGCAAGGAGGACCTGGCCTCAACACCTCTTCCTGATTTATCTCTGTGTTTAAGACACACTTTCATAACCAACATTCAGTGCCCAAGGGAGAGAGCCTGACACTTGACAGAGGCATAATAAATATTTTTGGAATAAATAAAAAATCTGACCAAATCAAGCCATTTCATATTCATTGGCTATGATAAGTAGTTCTTGTTCTTGAAATGTTTTCTCTGGTGTATACAAAAGTGCATATATATTTTTAATGGTTCATAGTTTCCAGTTGTGACCATTAACTCACATCCAAAGAACTAAGATGTCACTCATCAACCTCTGATCCTCAGGTGCTCTGCAGATACTAGTGACTGTCCTGTCCTTTGTACTTTTTCTTCCCTGAACTGAATTACAAGGCTCTTTGTGGCAAACACCTGATCTAATTCTTCAGCAGAACTTTGCACAAACTATTGTCATAGGAAAGAAAGAGTAAATATTTGGAGATAGCATTAATTCTGCCAGCCTGTATTCAGAGCACACGCTATACCACATGTACACGCGCACACGCACACACACACACACATACAAATATAATATATACCTATGTACATAGTCCTCCTGGATACAGAGATTAACAAATAAGTGAGCAACATAAAGTGTTAGGGGTCTAAAAGAAACAGAAGGTGGATGGGCTTTGCGGTAAAGATGAAGGAAGTGAGTTGACTGATGAGGATGACATGGAAGTGTGTGTGAGGAGAGCTTTGTGATCCAAGGGAGAAGGCTGTGCTCTGACTCAGAGGGACAAACACTTGCCTGTGCTTGGATGTGCAGCCAGCATAGCTGAAATTTGAAGTCCGAGAAAATCATAGCAAGAGACAAGGCACATGCATCTGCAATACAGAGCCTCGTAGGTGAGCTTGGGAATATGGACCTTTCTCATCGGCGGTGCAGTGAGCAAGTCCAAACTGTGCTTCTAAAAGTTCAGCTTGGCCTGGTTGGCAGAGGGATGCCCTGAGGCAAAGTGACAGTCATTCAGAAGAGGAAGTAGTGAAGGGAGACGTGGAGATATGGCCAAGCGTTGGGTGGAGACATCTCGTAGGAAGATGGGTGTCTGCAAATGATCTTGGGGACATGCTGGGACCGGATGAGCAGCTTTGTGAGTGGTCATACACTTTCTAGTCTCTTCCAGTATGTCCCAGGAGCAGGTGGACATTAGGGAGAGAGAGTGGACACTTGGGAGATGGGGTGGACAGCTGGGAGAGGGAATGAGGGAAAGAAATAAGGTGTTGCTGGCACTGTAGTTAACAGGGGCTTATTCAAAACCAAATATATGAGGATTAGTTACATCTAAGTACAATTTCCAAAGTATCCATTCATTGTGATAAAAAATTTAAACCAATGAGGAGACTCTAACAGCATTTTCTAAAACCTGTGCCATGAACAATAGCTCAGCAGAATGTAATAGATTTTAGATAAAACTTTAAGAAGTGGTTTGTGCTCAGATAAATTTGGGAAGCAGAGATTTGCATGTGAGCTCCATTGCTTCAGTTGTGTCTGACTCTCTTGTGACCCTACTCTTTTTTGTGTGTCCGACTCTTTTGTGACTGGAGTAGGTTGCCATTTCCTTCTCCAATGCACGCATGCATGCTAAGTCGCTTCAGTCGTGTCCGACTCTGTGTGACCCTATGGACAGCAGCCCACCAGGCTCCTCTGTCCATGAGATTCTCCAGGCAAGAATACTAGAGTGGGTTGCTGTACCCTTCTCCAGGAGATCTCCCTGACCCCGGGATCAAACCCATGATTCCTGCGTTTCCTGCATTGCAACTAGGTTCTTTAGCTACTGAGGCACCCAGGAAGTCCAGAGGTTTACATAAACTCCAATTTATTGTTTTTCTATAGAAGTTCTCAAGTTCTTTACTGTAATATAAGCATTGTGATTTTCTAACACTTATTTGACAAGAGGCAGTTTTTTGTTTGTTTGATTTTTGGTCTTGTTTTAATTTGCAAAATTTCTGAGGACCAGCACTCTGATGTGGAGAAGGAAATGGCAACCCACTCTAGTATTCTTGCCTAGAGAATCCCGTGGACAGAGGGGCCTGGTGGGCTGCATCCATAGGGTCGCATAGAGTTGGACATGACTGAAGCGACTTAGCATGCATGCATGCCTTGGAGAAGGAAATGGCAACCCACTCCAGCATTCTTTCCTGGAGAATCCCATGAACAGAAGAGCCTGGTGGGCTGCCATCTATGGAGTCACACAGAGTCAGGCATGACTGAAGTGACTTAGCAGCAGCAGCAGCAAAACTCTGATGAATGTACTTAAGTAGACTCTGGTCTGGACAGTGAAGATGGAGACTGTAGTGATAATATGATCCCCATAGGACGTATCAAGTGGATTCTGACCTGGTCCTTGTCTGTGGCCCACACCGTCATCTTCTGGAGGTCCATGGAGCCCGTGGGCTGGCAGTGCTCTGAATGGGCTGCTTTGTGAGCTCGGATGAGAGCAGCAGGTAACAGGTTGGCACCTCTGTGGCTGACGGATTCCACTCTGAGCTGGACTGCAGCCCAGTCCTGGTTCTGGGAGCCGCATTCTATGATGGCTGGGAGTAATTGCTTTGCAGTCAGGTTTCATTTACTCTCTTCATGTATGTGAGTGATCGAGTGTCTCCTTGGGGACCTAGGAGCACAAAGCTGAGGCTGTTGACTCGAAGCCACTGTTTGCAAATTGAGAGCCATGTACAGAGTGCAGGTTGGGGTTGGGGACAGGCGGCAGGCACAGGTGGATCCTGGGTCCACTGTGCCGGGTAGGACTTTGGGTACATTCCTCAGAGAACTCTTTCCCTCCAGTTGGTTTGGTTTGTGCTTCTCATAAAATGCCATGGTCACTTTTTTTTCTGCAAAAGAGCTGCAATAATTTATCCCCCAAATCCACTCAGGAGGGACTGCCGCTCCTCTGACCTCAGCCCCACCCAGGAAACACCTCCCTGCCCAGCCTGGCCTTCATCTCCTGGCTTCTCTCCTTGATCTCCAAATTCTCATTCTGATGATGTGAATCCTCCTTTGCTCTGTCTGATCACATTAGGTGTACTTGCAAAGTAGGCAAAACCTCTACAGTTTTCCTATGATGAAATCAGTCATCAAATTTCTTTATTATGTATTTGGATTATGAATTTTATAAGTAATTGTAAAGTCTGGATGAAGTTTTCACAGTATTATACGTTTGGATGAAGGTTTCCTATTTGATTTCTCTTACTCTTAGCCCAAGTGCAAGGAATTTGCCATTTTTTAAAACCTCTCATATGATCATGTGTGTTTTATTTATGGAGGTAAAGGGATGTCTCATCACTTCCATGTTTCTCTGTTCAGAGAAGCTTAGAGTCGTGTATAGTCCAGACCATTTTTATAAGAAAGCCAGTCAGACTGGTCTGGGGAATTTTTCCTAGAAGATCCTGGATTAAGAGATTCTTTACTTAATGAAGACTTGACTTACATTCATATTATGGCAACAAATGAATGGCAATATTCTAAAGGTGCAACAGTAGTGGACTAGTTAAGTAACTAATATCTGGCCATGAGTGTGGTAAAGGTTTATGTATATTATCATATGTGAAACGAATCACCAGTCCAGGTTTGATGCATGATACAGGGTGCTTGGGGCTGGTGCACTGGGATGACCCAGAGGGATGGGATGGGGAGAGAGGTGGGAGGGGGGTTCAGGATGAGGAACACATGTACACCCATGGTGGATTCATGTCAATGTATGGCAAAAACAATACAAAATTGTAAAGTAATTAGCCTCCAATTAAAATAAATAAATTTATATTTAAAAAAAGGTTTAAAAATCTTCAGTGAGTTGTCAAGATGTGAGTGATGTATTAAATGCACAAATTATTTTCAAAAACAATAAGTAAAGTATGAGCCTAGTTTTGTTAATTTGAAGTTTGCATGTGTAGTATATAGTTTCTTATATTTCCAAACTATTGAGTAGAGTTCCCTGTGCTATACAGTAGGTCTTGTTGTTTATCTATTTTATATACAGTGCTGTGTTTATGTTCATCCCAAATTCCAAATTTATACCTCTCCCCTTTGGTAACCAGAAGTTTGTTTTCTTTGTTTGTGAGTCTATTTCTGTTTTGTAAATAGTTCGTATCTTTTTTTTTAATTCCACATAGAAGCAATATCATATGATTTTTTAAATTCAGTAAAATGTCAACATGGCTATTTCTAGGTGATAAGGGTCTTGCTATTTATTATGCTTTTACCCCAATACATCATATATCCAATGTAAATAATGACAGTATGTTATTACAGTAACATGAAATACAGTATGTATTTCATCACATGAAGTGTATTTGAAAAATACATATCTTCACATGACACAGCTTCCTATTTTCTGCTGCTTTTCCCTAAACAAGTTGTAGCTCTGATACACATTGGGTCACTTTCATTTGAATCCCGAGCAATAAAGAATATGAACAGCATTATCTCTTCGGGGCAAGGGGGAGCACAGGATGAGGGGATGGTTCCAAACACAGCCACCAGGTCCTGCTGACACCAGGACCAAATCTCTCTGTTAACAACCTCCCTTTTCTTAGAACAGGATGGAAAACAAAATCGATTCAGCATTCAAAGTGATGAAGGGCTCCAGTTCAAGGACAGCTTGGATGTCTTCTCTGTTTTCCCTCTAAACTTGAATTTACTTCCAGGGCTGCTTGTGTACATGCAGTCTATAACTGCTCCCACCCGATTACAAACACCTGCCTCTGTCCTGGACACGTGGCTTATTTAATAACATTTAGTTCATCAGCACATTTTAAGAGTTGGTTTCGGGTTCTGCATGCTATTTCTGAAACTCCCTGAAAGCTTCCTGAATCTTAGTAGGTTATGTAATACTGGAGTCAGAGAAAAGCTTTCTGATAACTTCCAGGCAGAAACTGAGCATTCTTTAAGTCTTAAGAAGATTCAAACATACTCTATGACAGTTTAACCACGCAATATCAAAACAACTGAATTTCCTCCTCCTTTTTTTCCCTCCATAGGTTAAAGGGAGCCAATGCTGGCAATGGGGTCCAAGTGTTTGTGCCTGACATGGACATGTTCATCACCAGCCTGACCATCTGACTGGTCTGTAGGAACATTGTTCAGAAGCCAGTGGCCGAAGAGGCTGCACCGTGTAACCTGGAGTTTGAGAACGATGAGTCGGTAAGTCTGAGTCCGGGTATCTTCCTGCTTTGATTTCTGGGGCCTTGTAGGTTGTGACAGTAAACAGTGTGTTCACAGAGCTTCATGTCCTCTTATGTTGTGTGTGGTTACTTTGCACACCTCGTGTGGTCCTAATGCATGTGCATTCTCACCCACACTTGGCCACGAGGAAACAAGTCCGGGGACGTGAGGGCTGCCCTATGAGAGGCATTAACCCTAAGGGCCTGGGCTTTACCTGGTGTCTCTTCATTACCATCCGCCCTTAACTCACACTGGGAGCCTTTCAAGTTCATGTCATGGCCCATGCTCTAGATAATTAGTTACTGCAACATTCTTAGAGAAGTAACACCTGGCAGTTGTCAGAGAGAAAAAAAGTAATTCTACCTTGAAGGAAGTTTCCAGTTGGTGCACCTTGCCATCCTGAGTCAGTGGTTAAATATGCATGCTTCCATCGAGGTAGTTTTTCAAGCACTCCGGAGAAAAAATGCATGCATTTGGAAAAGTGTAAGAATGAGTAAAACATTTGTGAATTTTTAGCTGGATCAGGGGACACGTCAGATTTCACTCCATGGCACAGGATACAGCTGTCGCTCTGTCCCTGACCCGTTTGTTCTAATAATTGCATTTTGTCATATGAGTCTAGGTGACAGTGACTTAAAAAGTAATTGATCTAGTAATTGAAAGATAAAATTTACAGGGAAAAAATTCCTTAAAAGACTGTATTTGGACATTTGACATAAGACTGAGTTTTTCATTTATAAGCTTTGGCAAGAAATTAAACCTATAAAACTGAAGTTAGTTGAAATTACTTTTTCAACTAGAATGGTAACCATGATGACATCAAAGAAAGAATGTTCTCAGTTATGGCAAATAATGTGTGTCCTTCACAAATGAACAGCATTTTCCTTTGATATTTATTAGAATACAATGATGAAGAAAAAGTGAATACGATTTCATAAACCTCTGCAGACTAGAGATGATGTCATTGCATAAAATCCTTGTGAGTAAAAAATATACAATACTGTGGCATATGCATATTCTGCTGTTTTTAAGGTAAATGTTAAAAAGGGTACATGGTGTAAAAAATCATCACAGCAAGGTCATAACTACCCATCCCTTGCATTCAAGTTCACAAACTATACAACACTTGTCAGTGTCCTAGAAATAGATAGAACTATGAAGATGCTTTGTCTCCTGGTTAAGACAGAATTTAAAATTTTAACCTCTGCTTTTACATTTGAAATTTATTTTATAGTATTTATAGTTTTGAAAAATCATCTGGCTTAAACAATCACCCTGTTTATTCCAGATTCAGTTAAAATAAACCCATTAACTCAAGCTCTCTGGACTTAGGGTTTTTCATTATTATAAGGCAAGGCTTGTTTTCAACGCTCCTAATATTGTAGATGGAGAGTAAGGGATAGTTACTGGGAATTGAGTGGACTCTGAAGTCAGACTTGGAAGCTGTGTGATGTTGGGAAAATTGTTTATCCTTTTTCTTCTTCTGCAAAGTGGAGATTGTCTTGAGGACTTAATAAGGGGCTACCCACTTGCCTCCCTCTGCTCTTCCCCAGTTTGAAAAGAAGTAGAACAATAGCAAAAATGTCAAATTCAGAGTCTCTTAGAATAGGAGAAAGATAATTTGGAGGGTGTGTTTGAGGCCAACTTACTCAGTAAATGACTTCCTTCCTTGCTATTGGTAACGGACAACCATGACTGCATTACAAAGCTCCCTACAGAAAGAACTTCTGTCTCTAGTTCAAACATTGTTTTGCCATAAAACTAGGAAAACCTGCACTGACTATGGAAGATAAGGGATGTTAGGTCAAGGTCCCCATCTAGTGAAGAAGAGACACGATGTTACTGACTGATACTAAAATCATGTTTCTTTCCTGATTCCCCTCGGTTTTCCAAGATGGGATCATGATACCGCTCTCTCATTTGAAATTTGTTTAAATATCTGCACCCTATATATTATTGATTACATTATTTAATGATAAAAGGGGTAAATACTCTAAACATTATTTTTGGGGAGCTTTGAAAATGAAAGTATTAAAGTGTTAGTCACTCAGTCATGTCTGGCTCTTTGCAACTCCATGTACTGTAGCCCTCCAGGCTCCTCTGTCCATGGAATTCTCCAGGCAGGAATAGTAGAGTGGGTTGCCATGTCTTTCTCCAGGGGATCTTCCCAACCCAGATATTGAACCTGGGTCTCCTGCATTGCAGGTAGATTCTTCACCATCTGACCCACCAGAAAAGCCCTTAATATTAAAAATACTAAATATCATTACTATAAGGTTGAGTTCCCTCTAGGTTACTGTTTGGGCCTGATGTAGATATGAATTTTCATAGTCTCAGTACATCCCAGCTCCAGGTGGCCCAGGGGAGCAGGTTAGAGTGACTATCCAGAGATGAATCCAGGAGGAAATTTTTCTTACTGGGGAACCGTCTGGCTGGAATCTGAAAAGAATAGAAATACATGGCCAAAATAACCAGGAGAATTTATTTTATTTTGAAGTCCCTGACATACTTCCTGCAACTCATAAATCTTGCCATTTGTGTTCTAGATTGCTTGGTTTTTGAAGATCTTTGGAAGGACAGTGTTTGCTGGCATTGCTTCTTCTCTCATTTACCTCAGTGGAGAAATGGCAGATTAATCAACCCTCTGGTGCCTGGGAAAATTGCTTTTCAAATCCAACTTTGATTCAGAGTGGCAAGTAATCCCTGGAGAAGGCTCAGGACTCTTCCAGAATCTCCATGGACTTGATAATGAGGCTCAAGTTCACTGTTTTAAAAGGCATCACAAATCCAAGGATTCTCCCAGCCTCCACCCCCCCACCCAACACAAAAAAACA
>SJXQ01013121.1:113328-154349 GCA_006408695.1 Aepyceros melampus | reverse complement strand
CTAAAATCTGCAACCCCTTCATAATACCTAAAGTCATTTAGGTTACTGTGGTGTCTGGCACAGAAAGTGGCTATCTGGCCTGCATGTCAAGCTTCAGATTTGAAGCTCTAATTGCTATTTTTTGAGAGCAAGAAACAAAGAATGGAAGAGTATTAATGGCTAATAAAGAGTATAGTATAATTAATATATTATAGCATATATTAATTATATTAATCATGAGGCATCTGCTCAGTCCCCACCTGAGATCTAGTCCAGAGTCACCTGCTTACCATCCTCTAGATTCTGGCTTTCCAGATCAGACTCTGTCATCCCTCTCTGTTGGTCTTTGGTTACAGACATCATTACTGACCCTGAACCGCCCATTTTCTCTGATCAGAACCAGCTAAATTTAACTCTTCTGACTGCTGTACTCCCTCTAGAAGTAAAGAATTCAGGGAGTGATGACAAAAAGCCACAGTTTTGAAGGCACATGTTGCTTAAAAGTGTCTGTAAAGGTTCAGGACCTAAATAATTACTTGTGATGAACTAAGATGCAAAGAAAATGCATGTCCTTGTTATTAAAATGTCAAAAAGTTGAGCAGTGCAGTGGCTGCCCTGGAATCCACTGCTTTCCTTTCCGATCCCTCCATCCACTTTACTGTCCATCCATCCATCATTTCGCCCTCCAGTCAAAACATTTTTACAGAGCCTGAGCTCATTACTTTGCCGACTAAGGTCCGTCTAGTCAAGGCTATGGTTTTTCCTGTGGTCATGTATGGATGTGAGAGTTGGACTGTGAAGAAGGCTGAGCGCCGAAGAATTGATGCTTTTGAACTGTGGTGTTGGAGAAGACTCTTGAGAGTCCCTTGGACTGCAAGGAGATCCAACCAGTCCATTCTGAAGGAGATCAACCCTGGGATTTCTTTGGAAGGAAAAAAGGCGCTTACTCCTTGGAAGAAAAGTTATGACCAACCTAGATAGTATATTCAAAAGCAGAGACATTACTTTGCCGACTAAGGTCCGTCTAGTCAAGGCTATGGTTTTTCCTGTGGTCATGTATGGATGTGAGAGTTGGACTGTGAAGAAGGCTGAGCGCCGAAGAATTGATGCTTTTGAACTGTGGTGTTGGAGAAGACTCTTGAGAGTCCCTTGGACTGCAAGGAGATCCAACCAGTCCATTCTGAAGGAGATCAACCCTGGGATTTCTTTGGAAGGAATGATGCTAAAACTGAAGCTCCAGTACTCTGGGCACCTTATGCGAAGAGTTGACTCATTGGAAAAGACCCTGATGCTGGGAGGGATTGGGGGCAGGAGGAGAAAGGGACGACCGAGGATGAGATGGCTGGATGGCATCACAGACTCAATGGACGTGAGTCTGAGTGAACTCCGGGAGTTGGTGATGGACAGGGAGGCCTGGCGTACTGCGATTCATGGGGTCTCAAAGAGTCGGACACGACTGCGTGACTGAACTGAACTGAACTCTGCTCAGAGCACTGTGCCAGTTGTAGGGTGGAATGAGTGTCTAATTAATTTTGAATTTATTTCTGCATATGGTATGAGAGTGGTCTAGTTTCATTCTTTTGCAGGTAGCTGTCCAGTTTTCCCAACAACACTGAAGAGACTGTCTTTTCTCCATTGTGTATTTTTGCCTCCTTTGTCATAGATTAATTGACCATAAATGGATGGTTTTTGTTTTTTGTTTGTTTTGTTTTTTTTTTCAGGGCTTTCTATTGTGTTCCATTGATCTCTGTGTATGTATTTTGTCCCAGTACCATTCTGATTTCTGTAGGTTTGTAATATAGTTTAAAATTAAAGAGTATGATACCTCTTGCTTTTGTTCTGTCTCAAGATTGTTTTGGCTCTTTGGAGGTTTTTGTGGTTCCATAAAAGCTCTTAGGATTTTTTGTTTTAGTTCTGTGAAAAATGCCATTGCTACGTGTGTGTGTGTGCACGTGCCTTAGTTGCTCAGTCATATCTGACTCTTTGTGACTCCATGGAGTGTAACCCTCCAGGCTCCTGTATCCATGGGGTTCTCCAGGCAAGTCTAGGCAAGAATACTGGAGTAGTCATTCCCTTCTCCAGTGGATCTTCCCAACACAGGAATCAAACCTGAGTCTCTTGCATTGCAGGCAGATTCTTTACCATTTGATATTTCATTGAAACTGCATATTGCTTTGAGTGATCTGGCTGTTCTAACAATGCTAATTCTACCAATCCTTGAGCATGGTATATCTTTCCATTTATTTGTGTCATCTTAATTTTCTTTCATCAGTGTCTTATAGTTTTCAGAGTATAGGTCTTGAACCTCCTCAGTTAAATTTATTCCTAGGTATTTTATTCTTTTGGATGCAGTTATAAGCAGGATTGCTTTCTTAAGTTTTTCAGCTCTAACTGGTTCTCTTTTTATGTATTCAAAGTCTTTGTTGAAGTTCTCACTGTATTCATCCTTCTCCCAAGGTCAGGGAGCATCTTTTGACCATTACTTTGAATTCTTTGTACTTCCCTGGTGGCTCTGGTGGTAAAGAATCTGCCTGCAATGTGGGAAACCTGGGTTCAATCCCTGAGTTGGGAAGATCCTCTGGAGAAAGGAACAGCTATCCATTTCAGTATTCTGGCCTGGAGAACTCTATGGACAGAGGAGCCTGGTATGCTATAGACCATGTAGTTACAGAGTCAGACTTTACTCTGCAAATTTCACTTCACTTGAATTTTTCATCAGAGAGATTATTTATCCACATATCATTAAGGTTTTTTTCTGAGGTTTTTGTCTTTTTTTATATAATGTATTTCTGTTTCTATGAAGTAGGCAAAACTGCTGCCTCTCAGTCTTGAAGGCATGGCCTTGTGTAGGTGATGATTCTTCCTCTTCAACCCTTACTTAGCTCATCTGTCTGTACTAAGTCACTTCAGTCATGTCTGACTCTTTGTGACCCCATGGACTGTAGCCCACCAGGCTCCTCTGCCCATGGGATTCTCTAGCAAGAATACTAGAGTGAATTGCCATTTCCTTCTCCAGGGGATCTTCCTAACCCAGGTGTAGAACCTTCGTTTTATGTCTCCTGCACTGGCAGGTGGGTTTTTTACTGTTAGCACCACCTTTGATCAGCTATTTCTCAAATCTTTGTAGTTGTCTATACACCTGATTTATCCCTGAAGGGGCCCTGTTGCTGAGGGCATGTTGGGATCTGTCAGTGCTCGAGGGGGTGGAGATTCTCCTTCAGCACTCAGGTTGAAGCCAGGCCTTCAGGCAGCAGCAACTTCTAAAGTGTGGAGACACATACAGTCCTGGAGCCACGATTGTAATCCCTGCTGCTCTCCAGATATAGGGTCTGGAGGTGTCCTCTGGGTGACAATTGCAGAAATTGGGACTCTTGAGGGCTACACAAGCTTCTTCTGGAGTCTGGCTGAGTGGCAGCAAGGCCATAGGGGTTCGAGGATGATGTCTCACAGCTTACTTCCCCTCCTTCCCCTCCAGGTATGAGGGAAACCTGAGGCTCTAGGTTCCACAGATGGATCTTTTTCACAGGAAGCTTGGGGTTGTGTTTGTCTGCTGGCCTGCAGTGCCTGGGGGTGGTAGCCTGATAAGAGCTCTCTCTCTGGTTGTTACTGTCCCATGGGCCTCAGGGTCTCCAGTCCTACTGGCCACCAAGGCATGTCCCCATATGCATTGTGTATGCTCCTGCTGGGCTCAGCCGGAGGGTGTAGGGGCCGGACTTGCTCCCTTGTTTTGGGAAGACAGGGGGAGGATGACTTGACTTAGGTGGGAGCACAACAGTGCCTCAGTCTCTGGGTAGCATCTTCCTTCCCCCACCCTCCAGTAGACATCTTTAATTCACGAACGACTGTCCCTTACACACAGTCTCAACAGGTGTCACACTGGGCATTTCATTTCTCTTGGGGCAAGTTCAACTTCATGCCTCCCCTACCTGCCTAGGTATGGCCCTTCCTATCCTCTGTTGTGGATCAGGTGCTCAGCTAGTTCTCAGGTCCTATCTGGGGAAATTGGCCCATGCGTAACTGCATGTTTTAGTTATATCCTCCCATGGACATATTTGTCATGCCCATGGGAGGAGGTGGGTTCAGGTTCTTCCTTCATCACTACCTTGAACTAACCTTGACCTGGGAGTCTGTAAAGGTCCAGGTGAAGACTGCATCCCAGATGTGTTTAGTCAAAATCTCTGGGAGGCAGGTGAATGTGTGGTGGTACAAGGATTGTTTTATTAAAGCTCCTCAGGCCTGCTGTCCTGGCTAGCCTAGGCAGGTTGCTGCCCACTAACTTAGTCTGTCTTAGCCTGTCCTTTATTAAACTTTTATTGCTCTGTAAGAGTTGGTCGAAAGCATACATCTCTATACTCACGCTTCCAAATGGAACAGGGAACGATTTAACTGTGCAGTTTAACATCATGGCATCTGGTCCCATCACTTCATGGCAAATAGATGGAGAAACAGTGGAAACAGTGGCAGACTTTATTTGGAGGGGCTCCAAAATCACTGCACATGGTGACTGCAGCCATGAAATTAAAAGACACTTATTCCTTGGAAGGAAACTTGTGACAAATCTAGACAGCATATTAAAAAGCAGAGACATTACTTTGTCAACAAAGGTCCATCTAGTCAAGGCTATGGTTTTTCCAGCCAGATGTGAAAGTTGGACTATAAAGAAAGCTGAGTGCAGAAGAATTGATGCTTTTGAATTGTGGTTTTGAAGAAGACTCTTGAGAGTCCCTTGGACTGCAAGGAGATCCAACCAGTCCATTCGGAAGGAGATCAGCCCTGGGATTTCTTTTCTGGCAGGCTACACCCCATGGGGTCACAAACAGTCAGACAGGACTGAAGCAACTTAGCATGCACTCCTTAGCTCCAAGGCCAGGATCCAGTTGCGTTCCAATGTGGGGACAGATTTCAGCTCCAGCAACCCAGTCTGCTTGCTGGTGAGTGAGCTGAGGGACTTCCAGGATGTTAGTGTTTATGCTGCTCCAGATGGATTGTTTAGGGGACAAGACCAGCCTGACTTGACTATTGCACTTCTGGCCCCAGCTGGGATGGTGGGGCTCACTTTTGGCTCCCTTTCAGTTTGGCAGGTTTAGAAAGTGTTTTCAGCTCAAAGCCCCAGGGATTCCAGTACATGAATGCTGAAAAACCTCAAGTACACTGGTCTGTTTATAAAAATCAGAGGGTCCCTGTCCCACCCAGGAGAGGTCAGGGAAATACATTCATCTAAATTTGAGAAGGTTCTTGACTAAAGATTTCTATCTGATTTAATCTACATCCATAGCAATTCTGTAATTGAGGAATAAGTCATTTATTGTGAAAGTTAGGAGTGTGTTTCTGACTGTGACCTAGGCAATCCTAGCTGTGTTCTCTCTATATATATTCTTGGTCAAGTACAGAGACTGAAGGTTTTGGACTAATTTTCTTCCTCTAGAGGCATTTTTAGCATGTTGCCCACCTGTTGTGAAAGTAGTATTGAGCAACAAATGCCCGTGTGTGTGATGATGTGGGTGTCATAGCAACAGCATCCCTGGATCAGTCCCCACAGCAACTCAGCTTTGGGAGATGAAGAAGTTGAAAGAAGGCTAGCCTGGGAGCTGGGGCCTTGGACGCTGGGAAGGGCTTCCCCGCTGTGGGGACAGCACATCCCAAGATAGAGAGCCTGTGGATTCCAGATTCTCTGCATGGTTCCCTGTGTGTGATGTTTCCGGGCCAAGAGATGAGGGTAAAGATGGAGAGAGAGACTGGTCCCAGGTGTGGCAACTCCAACAGGTAGTCAGCTTTGTGTTCTCTCTAGGTCACCTTATCAGAACCCACTTTGACAGTGAGCCTCAGGTAGACCTCTCCAATTCTCACCTCTGTCTAGACTCCAGGTTCCTCACTAGCTGCCCCCGTGATACCTCCACCTTAGAACTGGCTTCCCAACTTGCTCCATGGCTGGTTGTCCTGATCTCATCCACAAAGAGAAGAGCTCCCTCTGATTCTCCTCCATCCCTCCCGCTACCATGCAAAATTTACCAACCAGGATCTGCTGACTGGACCTACAAGATGCTACCCAAGATGTGAACCCTCTTCAGCTCCACTCCCCACCCCCTCTTCCATCAGCACAGCCTCCTGGATGCAGGGGTCCCCCTGCTCTTCCTCCACTGCATCCACTGGAGTTACTCTGGAAAAGAGATCCCCATTGCCCCTCTCGCTGGGTGGAGTGGTTGGCGATCGGAGTCCTCTTAGCTTGAGTTCAAGAGAAGTGAAGTGTTGGGCAAGTCCCGCTCTGAGTCCAGCCACCTCTTGGAGAGTTTTGCTTTGAAACTCCCTCTGTAGGTGATGCAGGGCAGGAGGTGGCAGGCTTTCCTCCTGGTACCCTGGCTCTGCCGCTCTCCTATCAACCCAGGCAGCGGCTGAGCATCTGCACACAGGCAGGGCTGCTGGTGTTGCACTGACTGGAGCTCAGCCTTCATGTCTCTACAGCGTGGGATGCAGGGGCATCGGCTGACAGTGAGAAGGAGGAGCAAGTGGAAGAGGAAGTGGGTCTGGGGATGCGTTATGGAGGCTTGGCCAGCCCTTCCTGCTGCCTGGAAGGCTCTGGCTAGAATTTTCACATGGCTGGTGGCTCTGTGACAGTCAGCACTCAGTTTAAGTGTCACCTCCTCAGAGAGGCTCTCCCTGGACTCAGAATCTAAAACAGCCACCCTGACTCTCTCAATCACATCACTCTGTTTTAATTCTTGGAATAGCAAGTGTCACTGTGAGATATTTAGTTGTTAACTTATTTCTATCTCTTGCTAGTGTGTGTGCTCTTCTGTCTCTTACTAGTGACATTGAGGCCTACTGGGCTCTGAGCAGATAGAAAAAATCTTCATGCATAAGCCTTCTCCCTTCCAGAAAAAGTACAAATGTGCTGTGATGAAATACAGTGTAATGCAAAACCTAATTTGGTTATATGGACTTGAATAGCCTAGGATTACATCCTCATGTGTGTATGTGTGTGTGTGTGTGTATGTATTATGTGCCTGTGTGTCTTTGTGTGTGTGTGTGTGTGTGTGTGCACGCACAGGGATGGGAGTGCATCCTGTAGCTTGGCTTCATCAACAGCCAACGTAAGTCCCAAGTGGCCTGTACCCACCTAGGTAAACAGCAGGTCTGAGCTCTCAGGTCACTCAGCACTTACTGAGCTGTGCACCAACCTCTCCTCCAGTGAGATAGAAGCTCAGACACAAGCAGTGATATTACATAATTCTGAACTAAGCATATCAAGAAATATATATATGTATATATAAATATATATCTGAAAAAAGACACTAATTGGAAAAGAAATAGGTACCCCAATGTTCACAGCAACACTATTTATGACAGCCAAGACACAGAAGTAATCCAAGCATTCATCTACAGAAGAATGGGTAAAGAAGATATGGTATGTGTATATATACACAATGAATATTACTCAGCCATAAAATGGAATAATGTCATTTGCAGTAACATGGATGGACTTGAAGGGCATTATGCTTGGTGAAATAAGTCAGAGAAAGAGTACTGTTTGATATCACTTATATGTGAACTATAAAAAAATACAAGCTAGTGAATGAAACAACAAAAAAAAGCAGACATGCACACATAGAGAACAAACTAGTAGTTAGCAGTGGGGTAGAGGGAAAAGACTTATTACAGAATTAGATGAAATCATATGTGTGAAATCTTTGAAACTGTAAAGCATCATAGAGTTTAAAGGATTTTTTGTTCAATAAAATATTTTAAGAAAAAAAAACAACTTTAAAATGGGAAAATGAAGCAAATAGGTACTGCTTGGACTCGATGTCTGATCTGGGTCTCAGAGTTGTCTGACTCCTCAGAAGCTGCTGCCTTGAAGCCTGTCCTGAATCTGAGACAGGCTCCTTTTGTCTTAAGGGGATAGTTTATAATTCCTTAAAAAAATCCTAACCCTTCCAGGGAGAGATTGTAATTATCCAAAAAAATTCTTATGTAGTCTTTAAAAATGAACAAAAAAATGTCCATGGTATACACAGTTTAAAATAATCCATGGAAGTATGTATGTGCTGTGCATGTGTTTCCTTCTGAATCTCTAGTGATGGTCCTGAGGTCCATGAGGCCTGGGATTGGACCTGTCAATGATTCTCTAAAAGGATGAGATAGGAAGGGACTGTTTATTTAGCCAAGAAGCCAGGACCACTCGTCTTCCCACAGGCAGGAAATACTAAAATAGTGAACAAAGATAAACTCCAAAAAGAAAAGGGATTTTCTCAACACTGATCTGGCCCATCCTTTCTGTTTAAGCCCATTCATCAAAATTCCCATCACCTTAGTGGCAAACTAAGTAAATCTGAGGAATCAAACCCAGATTGATGAAAGCTGAGTTATGAATAGATGTTTCAGACAGTTTCGGCTTCTATGTATAAAAAAAAAAGCTCATGTAGGTGAGATGATCTGCTGTTGGGGACCCTATGATTAGTGATGCTTCTTGTTTATGCCTTGAAAAAAAAAATCAAAGTTGTTTAGGCTTCATACAGGGACCATCAGAGACCTGAGGAGGCTTACGTGGTTGAGTGGTAGTCTGTATTTTTTCCTCATTTCTGAAATTCACCTCACTGAAATACCAGTAAATTACAAATCATATAATATTCTGGGTGGATAGGCAGAGACTGCAATGTTTTCTTTTTTTCACTTATTTAGGCAGAAGGAGAAAAAATAGACTCCGAAGAGGTCCTGATTTATGAAGAGGATTTAGATGAAGGAGATGGTGCTGAAGGTGACTTGCAGGAAACCACAAAATTAAAACTCTTCTGCAGGTTGGCCTCCATGGCCTCTAAACTGAGAGGGTTTATTGGCAACATGATAACCACTGCGGGGAAGGTTGTCTTGAAGATTTTACTGGGTTCATCAGGTGAGAACCTACAAGTTCTGGGGCGCACAGGGAGCGAGCTGGCGAATGATGAAAGAAGGAAACAGTTCTATTCCACAACAACAAGATCATAACTGTAGCTTTTGTGAAACTGGCCACACGTACAAACCACACACACACCCACACACACACACACACAGCCTTTCCCATTCAGTTGTAGGTTTTATGTATTAGATGGTTTCTGTTAACCTCTGTAAAGCAGTCTTTCCCTTAGTAGTTAGGTGACGTTTTCTACATGACCAACAGGACCACTGTTCACCTCCCTCAGAGTCTGTAGGTGGTGATCTGTGACAAGGGACCCTTTTCTATCCCTGTCCAGAGTTACACATGGGCTTTCAGAAGCTTGTCTGCTTATACTGAGTCATTAGATCTCTTAATTTAACTCTTCAGGATAGAGTGTTTTTATTCCCCAGTTAGATGGTAATCTCCCATCACACACGCCCACTACCTCTCCCTGTTGGCTGCAGGCTGCTCCTTCTATAAATATCTCATCTCCATCTTTGCCCTGTCCCCATTGCCCCATAGCTGCTGCAAAATTATTCCATCCTGCTTCTGTGAAGTTTCATGAGATGAAGCAACTCGTTTTCGATAGGAGAGTTAAAAGATAGAAAAGTGAAGAGTATTTCTCAAGAAATGTAACTCAGGACTTTAATGAGAAGTTGTTTCAAAATGCTCCCTGCAAAGTTTTTAAAATGCCTATGAAGGAATGATTTCATTTGACCTTTCCACTTTTAGTGATAGAGCAAATCACATTTTGTTGGGCAGGACAAAGGTTTAGTGAGGTTTTATCTGCCACAGAATGCAATATTATCATGGACGCTTGTCAACAGACAAGTAAAAATAAATCATTATTTTAAAATTTATCGTGGACAATTAGAATGGACATACAGTATTCTTGAAAAACTGGGGGAGGGGGACTAGAAAGATGGAAACAGGCAAGTAAACATGCCAAATTCTACTGGTTGGAGAAGTGAATGTTCATTGATAGGGCTCAAGTGCCACAGGTAAGATTTCTTCATCGTCTGATATTTCCCCATATTTACAAATTTCACTTTACATATGACTTTTTCCCACAATACAAATAGCACTAATTCTGATTTCATCAAGAGAGTGTGGTGAATTTTACTACCAGCATTGGAGGGATTCTTCTTCGTCCCCAACAGTGATGGAAGCTGAGCTGTGCGGGATTTCCTCCTCTCAGCATTTCTCATACAAGCACCCCCCACCCCACAGGGATGATGCTGCCCTCTCTGACCTCGTCCGTGTACTTCTTCGTGTTCCTGGGCCCACACACCTGGTGGTCCTGGTGCCAGACCTTCGACCCCTTGCTGTCCAGCTATCTCTGTGTCCTGCTGGCCATCTTCACCGCAGGACACCTGATCCGACTCTATCTGTACCAGTTCCCAGTTCTTCCAGGAAGCCATTCCCCACAACGACTACTACGCCAGGTTAAGAGGCATCACTGGACATTTGAAGATTCCGTAAGATAATCCTCGAGCCCTCGGGAGGACCCTACTGGGCCCTGAGCATCTGCTAAGTTTCTTCTGATGCCCACTGGTGGGTCAGCCGGGCTTTGGTGGAGATGGGGACAGAGTCTCTGCCTGCCGCACAGTCTGGAGGGAAGAGGTGTTGCTTCAGGTGGGGATGCTGATAGGGTGAAGTGGAGGGAAGCTGCTGTTTGCAGGAAAGAGCAGACACATAGTCTTGGTTGAGAAAGGAGACTAGGGAGAATGTTTTACAGCAAAGCACAAGTTGGATATGTCAGAGCATCCGTGGGAGGGAGCTCTCAAGGGCAAACAGAGGACAAACTGAGCGTCAAAAAGAACTGAGTGACCATAAAAATGTAAAAGTAAAAATACATGAATCCACTGTGTATGTGTGTGTTTGGGTGTGTGTGTGTGAGAGAGATAGAGAGAGAGAGGGGGATTTAATGTGCTTCAGTTGAAGTTGACTATTATCCCAAAGTCTTTTATAAATATGAGAATTCAAAGTAAAGAACCCAGCATTTGCTTTGACTTATAAGAAGGAATTCTAGGCCATTCTTGGTTAATGAGGGAAAACTCCTCTTGACAGGATGACACTAGATAATGAAGGGAAAGGAGTGATAGAATTAGAAAACTACCATTTATCATTTCTTCGTGAGATACTTAAATCTGTTCACAAATTGAAACCATGACTTAAAGAGGCTCCTGGGAGGAAGATTGTTTGCAAGGATGACAGAGTGTAAGCTTGCTGATCATTTGCTAATTCAAAGGGAAAAGCTCCTTCTGGGGTAGTCAGCACCTTGACTAGTTGATCCAAACAAATTTTACTGGAGTGAGGTCCCTTGACCTTTCAGACTTCTAGGCTGGATGCAGTGTGGGGAACGAGGCACAGTATTGTTAAGGCTTTAGATCTAACCTCCAATTTCCAGGAAATATAAGGGGCAGGAAGGTGGTTTAATTGACTCCACAGGGAAGCAGTCATTAAGTCCAGAATGTAGAATGTAAGGGAAGAGACTTGGTCTCTTCAAAAATCAGCATTCTGAAAAAGAAGTGTGTGTGGAGGGTGTGGGCAAAGACCGTTCTACTTCAAAGGAGAAGCAAGGAAGCCTGCAGATAGATGAGAAGCCCAACTCTAGATCACATCCCAGTTAAAGGGCAAATCCTTTTGAGATTAAATGGGGAAATTTCAATATTGACTGGTTATTAGCTGATAGTACAGACTCCCTGTTAGTTCTCAGGTACATGGTTGTATGTGGATATCTGGGAAAATGTCATTATTTTAGAAGATACAGGGTGAATTCTCTAGGATACACAAACATGAAAAACAGAGGAGCCAAGAAATGGAAATACCTACGTGTTTGCTGGTGGACGAATGACAAAAGAAAATATAGTATACATATATAAGGAATGTTACCTGGCCATGAAAAAGAAGGAAGTCCTGCTATTTGCTATTTGCAACAACCTGGAATTCTCTGGTGGCTCAGATGGTAAAGTGTCTGCCTGCAGTGCAGGAGACCTGGGTTCGATCCCTGGGTTGGAAAGATCCCCTGGAGAAGGAAATGGCAACCCACTCCAGTACGCTTGCCTGGAAAATCCCATGGACAGAGGAACCTGGTAGGCTACAGTCCACGGGATCACAAAGAGCTGGACACAACTGAGTGACTTCATCTTTTTGGAGGAACATGGAGGGCATTGTGCTGAGTGAAGTAAGTCAGAGAAAGATGAATACTGTATGATCTCACCCCTTATGTGGAATCTAAACAGAAAGTCAAACCTGAAGAAACAGAGAGGGGAGTGACAGTTGCTAAGCGCTGGAGGGTGGGGAGTATAGGCAGAGGTGGAAAAAGGTACATATTTTCAGATATGAGATTAGTAACTCTGAGGAGCTATATACAGGGGCACTGTAGTAGTAGCAATGCATTGTAATAACATTGTACTGACATGTGCTGAGAATAGACCTTAAACCTTCATACCACAAAAAAGAAAAGAAAAAGAGTAGCTATGTGAAGTGATTATTAACTTGATTGAGGTGCTATGCATCATTTTACAGTCTATACTTATATCAAATCATCATGCTGTCCACTTTAAATATAATTGTACCTCAGTAAAGCTGGAGGAACTGAGAAGTCTCTTTAATAAGGCAGATTTACATAATGTTTATTTTAAGCAGAATTTGATAGATACAAAATTTCAGTGCAGACATTAGTTCTAAGCTAAATGAGTCTTAGTTTCTTCTAGACACATAATTTTTCATTTATTGAACACATATAGAAAAATGTTTTTACTGTTGCAAGGTTGTTAGTTCCAGACTAAATGAATATTTCAGTTCTATAAGTTTAATTTTTGGCTCTATTGAACTCACAGAGCAAAAAGTTTTGCACTGTTGGACTTTTAGGGGATGATTTAATCGGAAATGTAAGTTGTATACCTTCTTTGGGTCTGTGGTCGCTCCACATACCCCAATTTAAGGCTCTTTTCTGCCATCTAGAGACTGATAATAGGAAGTACAAAGACTATTCTGAACCACCTTGAAAACATCTCTTCTGTAAAGGATCAGTTAGCAAATATTATAGATTTTGCAGGCCTATGGTCTCTGTGACAATTCTTCCAAGAAGCCATTTTAGTACAAAAGCATCCCTGGATAAGATTTTAAAGTTTTGGCTGCTGCTGCGGCTGCTGCTGCTGCTGCTGCTGCTGCTAAATCGCTTCAGTCATGTCCGACTCTGTGTGACCCCATAGATGGCAGCCCACCAGGCTCCTCTGTCCCTGGGATTCTCCAGGCAAGAATACTGGAATGGGTGGCCATTTCCTTCTCCTACACACGCATGCACGCTAAGTCGCTTCAGTCGTGTCTGACTCTGTGCAACCCTATAGACAGCAGCCCATCAGGCCCTCTGTCCATAGGATTCTCTAGGCAAGAATACTGGAGTGGGTTGCCATTTCCTTCTCCCAAGGTTTTGGCTAGGTTCTAGCAAAACTCCGTGGACACTGAACTTTGGATTTTAAAATATTTTCACATTTCATGAAATACTATTTTTCTTTTGATTTTTCCCAACCACTTAAAAATGTAAAAACCATTGTTAGCTCACTAGTTATAACAGGTGGTAAACCAGAATTTGCCAACAAAGTGTGTAGATAATAGCAGTCCTAATAGTGTAATAACTTCCCATCTTTATCTTTCATAGGGATTGTCTCAAACTTAAAATTATGGTTGTAAGTTTTTATAGACACTTTGAAGAATATCATATATGAAACGAATCGCCAGTCCAGGTTCGATGCATGATACTGGATGCTTGGGGCTGGTGCACTGAGATGACCCAGAGGGATGGTATGGGGAGAGAGGTGGGAGGGGGGTTCAGGATGGGGAACACATGTATACCTGTGGCGGATTCATGTTGATGTATGGCAAAACCAATACAATATTGTAAAGTAATTAGCCTCCAATTAAACAAATAAATTTATATTTAAAAAAGAAGTTTAAAAGCTTCATCACTATACTCTCATAGAGTTTGGTGGTTTATCAGAATATAGATAGTTTGAGCTAAACAATGCAGTATATATGCATTTATATATACACATATATATGTGTGTATATACATGTTTGCATGTAAGCTGCCTTGTTGTAGATTCTTCCTCCATTGGTGAAAATATGACATTGCCTTTTAGCCTGTGAAAGCTTGGAAATTTATGTATTTTAAATGATAGCTTTTTCTTAAGGTGTAATGTCAATGCATTGCTATCCACCAACTGAGCTGGCAGAAAACAAACTGGAAACAAAGGGGAAGAAAAAGTCATCCTGCGTGAGCATTTGTCACAAATTTTATAACCACAGAGACTCCAGCCCATGTATCTAGCTTTGGATGTGGCAGTACTCAAAACAATCCAAGTCATTTTTGACTTCTTGTAAGCTTTCAATAGGCTTTCTGGTGAAGATTAGCTTTGTTTTTAGAATATATTTGAATACTTTTAGAAATATTGAACTGATTTGTTTATCATTAGGATGCTTGTTGGTGATTGTTTGGAAAAGTATAAAAAATAATCAGAACACATGTAAACCCATAGCTGATTCATATCAATGTATAGCAAAAAACCACTACAATATTGCAAAGTAATCAGCCTCCAACTAAAATAAATAAATTAAAAAAAAAGAATCAGGAAAAACACTTAAAAAAATCATAACTCCCAGAAATACTGTTCATTTTGGTCTGTATTCTCCCAGTGCTTTTCCTGTGCCTAAGTGTGCTTTTTACAAACAGATTTTGAATTGTGATGCTTTACTGTTGCACAGTACGGTGCACAGGCTGTTCTATAATTTGCTCTGTGCGACTTCTGCATCTCTTCATGTCCTGAAATGTTCCTCTAAAGTGTGATTTTCATGGACTGCAAAGCTTTTGATTGTGTTTGACTGTGTAGATGTGTTGTAATGTCCTTGATTTCTGACCCGGGAGATTTAGATTCTTCATTTTTGCTCTCTTGAGCATCCATGTTACTTATGAACTTAGGAAAAATTCATAATGAGTGGAAGCAGCCCCAGGGTCCCTCAGCTGTGTGCGAGCCTCTGCCAGGCTGGCTAGTGCTCTGCTCTGCGGGAGGTCATGGAGGTTTCCCTGTTCCCGGGACCACACAATCCTGCTCCACAGGTCTGCACACAGGTGTTGTGACCTGAAATCCAGCACCTGTGTGGAGCACACCTCTGTGGACTCATGTTTCTCTAAGATGACATTTTCTTTCAACCCAACGGTCCCAAGAGATTCCTTCCAACTCCACTCACAACTGGCTGGAGTTCTTCAAAGGTTCTAGCCAGGGAAGCCTGTGGAGCAGGTGGGCAGGGACCAGTAGTGGACAGGGCGGGCAGGAGACTGGGAGGACATAGAGAAGGGGCAGAGAGGAGGGTTGCCCAGAGAAAAGTTAGTGATTCCCACCTGTTTGTGCACAAACTGTCCAAATTCTCCAAAACAAAGATCAGGGCTGTTTTCTGATTGTTATGAGCTTACCTATGGGAAGGTTGGGCTTCCCTGGTGGCTCAAATGGTGAATCTGCCTGCATTGTAGGAGACCAGGGTTCAATCCCTGGGTTGGGAAGATCCATTGGAGAAGTAATGGCTACCCACTTCAGTATTCTTGCCTGGAGAATCCCAGGGACAGAGGAGCCTGGCGGGCTACTAAGTCCATAGGGCCACAAACAGTAGGACATTACTGGAGCAAGTAACACATGGAAAGGTTAAGGCAGAATGAGAGTAGGATGTGAGACACTGGGGTATATGGTTCACATGGTTATAAACCATAAAAATTCAGTGCCCCTTCTTGTGAAGTTGATCCAGCAAAATAAAGTTTGACAGCTAATCCACATAACTTGCAAAAGACAGATAACATACCACTCAGCACAGTTTGTTTAATGGAATAGAGCCCAGTTCCAACATATTCTGGCTGGTCTCCCTAAGGAAGATGGCAGACTGAACAAAATTTGGCTCAGTTAATCCCAAGTATGGGACCTTCCAAAGGTTCTGTGTTTCCTTGGGAATTTCTGTAGACAGCAAACACCTTACACTTTGAAGGCCAGGAGGCAAGGGTTAGGGTTCAGAGTCCTCACCTGGGTTCCTCTCTGTGATAAAGCCACCAGTCCCAGCCAGTTTGTGTCCTGTGGGTTTTCTGCACCAAAAGTGTGGGATGTGCACTGAGTAGAGGACGGAACTGAAGTAGGTGGACCTGACTTGCTCTGTGGTGTCCTTGAACGTGAGCTGAAATGTGTTGAATGCTATAAGCAAACATCTACTTGCTGGTAACTTTACAAAAAGCCAGTTTTAATAGTGTCAGCTCACTGTTGACTGTTTCCTTGCAAAGCTGACAATGTAGGTAATTCTGAGGTGAACTTATATAAAAACAGTCCTGGACAAAGGCAAGGTAGCAGGGCGGTCCTTGTTTTCTCACCAAAATTATCTGGACAATCCCAGCGAACATCTGATGTGGGCCAGGTGGAGGGCTTGGCAGGGGAATCAGTGTCTACTGTTTTCGTAATCATGACAGAGAGAATGAAGGAAACTGCAGGTCTTATTCCTCATGTGCTATGAACATTTGTGCACAGTGAACACTCATATGGGGGTGCCTGATTAGCCCTCAAAATCGCATCTCATCATCTCTGACCGACTGTCATTCCAACCTCTGCACTTTCTCTGCGACAGTCACAGTCACTTCCTCTACACTGCAGGGGTTGAACTTCTTCGCTCAAATTCATTTTGTTGTTTTGCTTCTTTTTTTTCACCTTAGATTCTTCAATTTGAAAATGAACAAGAATTGTGGGAAGGAATGGGAGAGATTTTCAGACCATTCCCTGTGGAGGCAGCATTCTCTATTAAATAAATACACAACAACTTGTCCCATGTCGCCCTTTCCATGTCCTGTTTTAACAAATCACAATAAGAGAATGCATTTTGTCTAGTGAAGGAAAAGCATGTTTATTCCAGTGTTAAAAACCATATAAGAAAGAAAAGCCAAAGCCTCAAACTTCAGCAATATTTAACCATTCTGTAACAAATAACAAAAATGAAAAGTACAGTATTATTTATTATATTTATCCTATTCTTATACTAGTCATTAAAATGTCAGTAATGTGTCAAGAGTCATAATGGCCCTGATGCTGTGTCTTTTTCTTCTAGTTTGGAGAAGCCAGTGGGCTCCTAGAAAGTGACAGTGCAGTCACTCTTGTGTTGTGTCTGGTGCCGTTAACTTTGCAGGTGGTTGTCTAATGTGGCTTGTTCTAGTAAGTTTGCAGCCTCACCTGGGACAGCCATGGTGCTGCCCCCTCATCAGAGCCATCTGAGCCTAGCACAGAAACAGCACAGAAACATGAAATTGTTCTTAATGGAGGCAGGTTGGTGAGAACTTCATCTGAAAGCAGTCCAGTGTGAGGGAAATGAATGTCAAGCAGGTCATTTTCACACTGAGGAATGTAAATGAACCTGTGGTTAACACTTCTGCTTTTTTTAAGGATGTCACCACCAGGTAGCCAATGGTTTAGTTTGTCCAGTAGGTAGGTGACATAACAGCAACCAAATTCTTGTTTCTTTTTGGATTAAGTGACCAATCTCAGACCCACTTCATTTGTGCTCATCTAAAAGGCAAAAACTGAGAACCAAGAGAAACAAATTGATTTTCCACAGATAAGTGGAAAATCAATAGAATGTAAATACTGGACCCCCAAGTGCATTCAGGGAATCTCCACAACCTGATGGTCACCTGGGGCCATGAGTGGGTGTGGTATTGACTCAAGATCCCTGGGAAAGGGGGTCCCTGGGTGGGGTGTCACCCTGCCACCCAGATGACACTTGGCATCATGTATAAAGCAGCCACTGCCCCTGACCAGGCAGACAAGCCTCCGCACTGGACATCTGTCCAACCTGAACCTGAAACCTCCTAGCCTGGGCTTCTGGAAGTGCAGCCTTGACCAGCTGTGTCTTGCCTTTGCTCTTGAGCATGCCTCTAGGAAGGGTCTTCTTCCAGTGTCCAGGAAGACCCACCCTGTCCTGTGATCTGGTGTCCTAGCTGACTTGGAGGGCAGTCTTGCTCTGGAGCCATCATTTCCACAGAGCAGCTCACCTGCATGGGTCACCTCAAGTCAAGACCTTTCAGCCCAAGTTCTGTCCCTGCTCTCAAAGCTAAAGTGTGGTCCACTGAACCTTGCCAGATGAAAAGATGACTCGTTTTACATTTAATCTTTCAAACTATGAAGAGGAATAGAGATTAGGCAGAGTTGGCAGTTATTTATTTTTCTACACTTTGCTCCAAATGATTAGTACTAATGAACATATTACAAACTATGCCTGGATGGTACATTTAAGTGCTTTCAACTTTAAAAATTAACAGCAAATTAATGATGGCAAAATTTCTCGTGGTAGGAAGATGGACTAATCCTTCAAGTTAAGATAACAGCTGATGAAAAATTAAAGTGATCTTTTGAGAAAGGGCATTTTGGAACAAAACAATTATTTTGCTATCAAACGTTTTTTTGGAAAGTGTGATTATCTTGTTTATTAGAGCTAAGATTCTCATTCATGGACTGGATTTTCATTCAATGCAGTAACACCTCATTAATTTTTTAGACTGTAGATAAGCCAACTTAGCTGACTTGCAAAGTATTTTGAGGATAAATATACAGAAGGATGTTGCCTCATAACTGCTTGGCATTCTGAAGTTCAGAATGTTATTTATGCAGTAACTTTGGCTGTTGTTGTCTTCATTGTTTTCTTCTTTTTTCTTTTTCCAAACTTTAAACTTTTTATTCTGTATTGGAGTATAGCTGATTAACAATGTTGTGGTAGTTTCAGGTGAACAGCTGAAGAAATCAGCCATACACATACATGTATCCATTCTTACCCAAACCCCTCCAGTCCAGGCTGCCACATAACATGAGCAGAGTTCATGTTCTGTACTGTAGGTCCCTGTTAGTTATCCATTTTAAATATAGCAATATGTTCATTTTAGTTCTAAACAAACTGACCCAGAAGTAAGAGATTAGCTTTGGAATTGAGAACCGAGAGGCTTTGATTTTTCTCTTCAGACTTTCTCTGAAGAATTTATTTTTCCTGAGAAAACTTAACAATGGTTTCATAAACTTGCTAGTTATTCATTTTTGGTGGAAGTAATATAACTGTTTTTCTTAACAGCTTTCTTAATGTATAATTGATATGAAATAAACTGCATAATTTAAAGCTTACAGTTTGATCAAGTTTGACATAATCATACCTGTGAAACCATCACCATAATTAAGGGAATGAATATACCCATCCTCCTTCATCCCATCCCCAGGTAACCTCTGATGGCTCTCCCTAACTTGATTAGTATACATTTTCTAGTACTTTCTATAAATGAAATCATGTAGTATGTAATTTTAATGTTATTCTTGCTATTATTATTGTTATTATTAATATTATTATTATTATCCTGCATGGAGGCAGGAGGCAGGTCTCATTTTGCACTGTGAAAGTTCATTTCTTTTTCATCCTTTCTTAATATAGTCAATCTTTTTAATTTGGGCATTCTGATTGTTGTGTAGAGGCAATTCATTGTGGTTTTAAATTAATGCATTTCCCTAATGTCTAATGAGGCTGAGGATCTTTTTCATGGACTGATTTTACATACATTCATATATCTTTCTGATGAAGTGTCTGTTAAAATATTTTACCCATTTTTATTTGATTTTTATTTTTTATTTTTTTGTTTGTTTTTGTGTGTAAGTTTTTATTTATTTTCTTGTGTGCTCTTTATTATTTATTTATTTATTTATTTTTACTTTACAGTACTGTATTGGTTTTGCCATACATTGACATGAATCTGCCACGGGTGTACATGAGTTCCCAATCTTGAACCCCCCTCTTACCTCCCTCCCCATATCATCTCTCTGGGTCATCCCAGTGCACCAGCCCCAAGCATCCTGTATCCTGCATCTAACCTAGACTGGCGATTCATTTCTTACATTATAGTATACATGTTTCAATGTCATTCTCCCAAATCATCCCACCCTTTCCTTCTCCCACAGAGTCCAAAAGTCTGCTCTATACATCTGTGTCTCTTTTGCTGTCTCACATACAGGGTTATCATTACCATCTTTCTAAATTCCATATATATGTGTAAGTATACTGTATTGGTGTTTTTCTTTCTGGCTTACTTCACTCTGTATAATCGGCTCCAGCTTCATCCACCTCATTAGAACTGATTCAAATGTATTCTTTTTAATGGCTGAGTAATACTCCATTGTCTACATGTACCACCACTTCCTTATCCATTCGACTGCTGATGGACATCTAGGTTGCTTCCATGTCCTGGCTATTAGAAACAATGCTGCGATGAACATTGGGGTGCACGTGTCTCTTTCAGTTCTGGTTTCCTCGGTGTGTATGCCCAGCAGTGGGATTGCGGGGTCATAAGGCAGTTCTATTTCCACTTTTTTAAGGAATATCCACACTGTTCTCTGTAGTGGCTGTACTAGTTTGCATTCCCACCAATAGTGTAAGAGGGTTCCCTTTTCTCCACACCCTCTCCAGCATTTATTGCTTGTTGACTTTTGGATCACAGCCATTCTGACTGGTGTGAAATTGTACCTCATTGTGGTTTTGATTTGCATTTCAGCTCCAGCTTCATCCACCTCATTAGAACTGATTCAAATGTCTTCTTTTTAATGGCTGAGTAATACTCCCTTGTGTATATACACCACAGCTTTCTTATCCATTCATCTGCTGATGGACATCTAGGTTGCTTCCTGAATATTCTTAATTTAAGGTCATTGTTCCTATATCCATATATGTTGTTGTTTAATGGCTGCTATGTCTCCAACTCTTTGTGGCCCCGTGGACTGTAGCCCCCCAGACTCTTCTTTCTATGGAATTTCCCAGGCAAGAACACTGGAGATGGCTTCCATTTCTTTCTCCAGGGGATCTTCTTGACCCAGGGATCAAACTCAAGTATCCTGCATTGGCAGACAGGTTGTTATAAACACACAAAAATAAATAAATAAATAAAACCCCCCACATAAAAGGAATCTTTAGAAAGAAAAATGGAATTGTAGGAATCAGACTTCCTGACTTTAGACTATACCACAATGCTAAAGTATCAAAACAATATGGTATTGGCACAAAAAATATGTGTTGACCAGTGCAACAGGATAGAAAGCCCTCAGAATTAAGCCCATTTACCTAAGATCAACCAATCTTCGACAAAGGAAGCAAAATTCAACAATAAGCATGCTGCTGCTGCTGCATCGCTTCAGTCGTGTCTGACTCTGTGCAACCCCATAGACGGCAGCCACATAGGGACTTCTCACCAGCTATCTGTTTTACACATGTGTGCATGTTAAGTCACTTCAGTCATGTTCAACTCTTTGCAACCTTATGACTGTATGTCAATGCTACGTTCTCTTCATCACATTCTCTTCAGATTGTATAAATCGTTCACTTTTTACCCATTTTTAGAAATCATGTTAACTTTGTTTTTTTACAGTTGAGTTCTGACATTTGTTTAGAAAACCAGGACACAAATCATTTATCAGGTATATGTTTCTGCAAATATTTCTCCAGTCTGTGGATTATCATCCTTTTACTAGTGTCTTTGCAAGAGCAGAGTTTTAGTTTTGATGAAATATACTTCATAGCTGTTCTTCTGTGAATCAAGCTTTTGGTGTGGTAGTTAAGAAATATTTGCCAAGCCCAAATTCACAAAAGTGAATTTCCTCTATATCTTCTTCTCAGATTTTGTTTTACCTTTGATGTTAAGTAGTACAGAATCATTTACTGAAATGACTGTGTTTTCTTTTGCATTTGTTGAAAATCGTGACTGTGATTATGTGGTTGGGTTTATATATAGATTATTCTGTATAATTTGTCTCTTCATCTTTATGTGCTGCTGCTGCTGCTAAGTCACTTCAGTCTTGTCTGACTCTGTGCATCCCCATAGATGACAGCCCACCAGGCTCCCCCATCCCTGGGATTCTCCAGGCAAGAACACTGGAATGGGTTGCTATTTCCTTCTCCAATGCATGAAAGATAAAAGTGAAGTGAAGTCGCTCAGTCGTGTGTGACTCTTAGCGACCCCATGAACTGCAGTCTACCAGGCTCCTCCATCCATGGGATTTTCCAGGCAAGAGTACTGGAATGGGTTGCCATTGCCTTCTCCTCATCTTTATGTGACTGTCTTAATTACTTGTAGCTTAATAAAGTCTTGAATTTAAGCAATGTCAGACTTTCTTTTTTCTTCTTTTAAATTTTAATTTGAAGTTGTTTAAGCTATTCTAAGCCCTTTATGTTTCCATATGAATTTTACATCAGTCTGTCGATGTCTATAGCAAAGCCTACTGAGATTGAATTTGTATGACATAAGAGTTGGTGTCGAATTTTTTTTATTATTTTTAAATTTTTCCTTAAGAAGCACTCACTCATGAAACTATGTGAGTCTTAAATTTTCTTCATGGGAAGTTATTTAAGCACAGATTCATTTTCTCTAATAATTATAAGATTCTCAGATTATTTCTTCTTGAGTGAGTTTTAGTGATTTGTGTCTTTCAAGGAATTTGCCTTTGAATGTAAGATGTCAAATTTATTAGCATAAAGTTGTTAATGTTTAGTTTATTTTCTTTTGAATATTTGTAGAATAGTAATGATGTTATTTAATTTATTGGAGAGAATAACTATTTAATTTATTCAGAGAATTTGTACCATCTTTTTTTTCTTTTTCAGTCCACAGGTCCACATTTCCATTTATTATTTTTTTTCTTCTGCATAAAATAAAATTTCACATTTTTTTGTAGTGCAAATGTTCTGGTGATAGATAGTTTTGCTGGGTATAGAATTCTAGGGTAACAGCTTTTATTTCACTACTTTAAAGATGTTCCCTCACTGTTTTCTCACTTGTGTGTGTCTGACAATAAACCTGAAGTTCTTATTACTGTTACTTTATATATTAATATTGATAGAAAATTGCACTCACCTTCCTAACAACTGCTTCATTTTCAGTTCAGTTCAGTCACTCAGTTGTGTCTGATTCTTTGATACCCCATGAATCACAGCATGCCAGGCCTCCCTGCCCATTACCAACTCCCGGAGTAAACTCAAACTTACATCCATCAAGTCGGTGATGCCATCCAGCCATCTCACCCTCTGTCGTCCCCTTCTCCTCCTGACCCCAATCCCTCCCAGCATCAGAGTCTTTTTCAATGAGCCAACTCTTTGCATGAGGTGGCCAAAGTATTGGAGTTTCAGCTTTAGCATCATTCCTTCCAAAGAACAACCAGGGCTGATCACCTTTAGAATAGACTGGTTGGATCTCCTTGCAGTCCAAGGGACTCTCAAGGGTCTCCTCCAACACCACAGTTCAAAAGCATCAATGCTTCGGCACTCAGCTTTCTTCACATTCCAACTCTCACATCCATACATGACCACAGGAAAAACCATAGCCTTGACTAGATGGACCTTTGTTGGCAAAGTAATTTGCACTCATCTCACACACTAGTAAAGTAATGCTCAAAATTCTCCAAGTCAGGCTTCAGCAATACGTGAACCATAAACTTCCAGATGTTCAAGCTGGTTTTAGAAAAGGCAGAGGAACCAGAGATCAAATTGCCAACATCCACTGGCTCATCTAAAAAGCAAGAGAGTTCCAGAAAAAAATGTCTATTCTTCTTTATTGACTATGCCAAAGCCTTTGACTGTGTGGATAACAATAAACTGTAGAAAATTCTGAAAGAGATGGGAATAACAGATCACCTGACCTGTCTCTTGAGAAATCTGTATACAGGTCAGGAAGCAACAGTTAGAACTGGGCATGGAACAACAGACTGGTTCCAAATCGGAAAAGGAGTATGTCAAGGCTGTATATTGTCACCGTGCTTATTTAATTTATATGCAGAGTACATCATGAGAAATGCAGGGCTGGAAGAAGCACAAACTGGAATAAGGATTGCTGGGAGAAATTCAGTAACCTCAGATATGCAGATGACATCACCCTTATGGCAGAAAGTGAAGAAGAACTAAAGAGCATCTTGATGAAAGTGAAAGAGGAGAGTGAAAAAGTTGGCTTAAAGCTCAACATTCAGAAAACAATTATCATGACATCCAGTCCCATAACTTCATGGCAAATAGATGGGGAAACAGTGGAAATAATGGCTGACTGCATTTTGGGGGGCTCCAAAATCACTGCAGATGGTGATTGCAGCCATGAAATTAAAAGACGCTTACTCCTTGGAAGGAAAGTTATGACCAACCGAGGCAGCATATTACAAAGCAGAGATATTACTTTGCCAAAAAAGGTCTGTCTAGTCAAAGCTATGGTTTTCCAGTCATCATGTATAGATATGAGAGTTGGACTATAAAGAAAGCTGAGCACAGAAGAATTGATGCTTTTGAACTGTGGTGTTGGAGAAGACTCTTGAGAGTCCCTTGGACTACAAGGAAATCCAACCAGTCCATTCTAAAGGAGATCAGTCCTGGGTGTTCATTGGAAGGACTGATGTTGAAGCTGAAACTCCAACACTTTGTCCACCTGATGCGAAGAGCTAACTCATTTGAAAAGACCCTGATGCTGGGAAAGATTGAAGGCAAGAGGAGAAGGGGATGACAGATGATGAGATGGTTGGATCATGTCACCGACTCAATGGACATGAATTTGAGTAAACTCTGCGAGTTGGTGATGGACAGGGAGCCTGGCATGCTGTGGTCCATAAGGTCACGAAGAGTCAGGCACGACTGAGCGACTGAACTGAACTGAACTGTGAGGCACATTGTAGTCAGAATCTGAAATTGTCATAGTTCGTTTCGGTTGTGTTATTGTCTGTTTATTTCTCTTGATCCTGCAGTAATTATAGCTATTGGACATTGCAAGTGAAAAAGGTGTTATGAAAAGCTTGTATAAAAGTATTACAAAATGTGTTTCATGTTTCAGGAAGTTTTGGAAAGTGGGCTATGATTAGTTCTATAAATTCTGCCTTGTTTATTAGAACTGTCTAAAATTATTTAAATTGTATGGTAATGCCTAAGTTGTATGGCACCCATATATCACGGGTCAAGAGTCTGTTGTTCTGATCCACGGACTGGCTCCTTGTAACAGCAGGGTCTTCTGTCTTGAAGATGAGGAATAGGATGTGCAGGTGGACATCAAGGCTCAGGAGAAGGAGGAAGAAGAGGAGCCAAAGGAGGAGCAGCAGGAGCAGAGAGAGGAAGAGGAAGAAGTGGATGCACAGGATGTGCTGAAGGTGCTGGGGAACCTGCTGTTAGCCCTGTTCATCAAGTACTGGATCTACATCTGCAGGGGGATGTTCTTCTTCATCAGCTTCGAGGGTAAAATCATGATGTACAAGACCATCTACATGGTGCTTTTCCTCTTCTATGTGGCCCTATATCAGGTGGTGCTTGTGTCCACCATTTACCATCCTCACATCTGTCCAGGGGTATGCCTGGGCTCCCTTTGGCAAGGCACTGAGTTACTATGACCTCATGAACACATCATGTAAAGGGGTTGATGAGATTCAAACAATACAGGCTAGGAATCATACAATGAGGGATGAGCCCCTTCTACCTGCTCACTAATTTGAAATATTATGTTCTTAAAAAGTCAGAAAATTGGTTAAGGTGGCATCCTTGTCTTGTTCTCGACCTTAGAAATGTCCATTGACAGATGACTGGATAAAGATGTGGTATATTTATACAATGTAATATTACTCAACCTTAAAAGAATGAAATAGTGCCATTTGCAGCAACATGGATGGACCTAGAGATTTTTATACTAAGTAAATCAGACAGAGAAAGACAAATACCATAGGATGTCACTTACATGTCGAATCAAAAATACAGCACAAATGAACTTATTTCCAAAACAGAAACAGACCTACAGACATAGAGAACAGACTTATCGTTAACCTAAAAGGAAAATGAGAGTAGGGATAAAATTGGAACTTGAGATTAACATATACACACTACTATCTATAAAAGAGATAAACAAAGACCTACAGAATAACATAGGGAACTATACCTAGATTTTGTAATAACCTATAAAAGAAAAGTGTGTGTGTATATATATACATACATATATATAGCCAAATCACTTTGCTATACACCTGAAACTAACACAACGTGCGTGCATGCCAAGTTGCTTCAGTTGTGTCTGACTGTGACCTTAAAGACTGTAGCCCGCCATGCTCCTCTTTCCATGAGGATTCTCTAGGCAAGAATACTGGAATGGGTTGCCATTTCCTTCTCCAGGGGATCTTCCTGATCCAGGAATCAAACCTGCATCTCCTGCATTGGCAGACGGGTTCTTTACCATCTGAGCCACAAGGGAAGCCCTCAGATTCCAATCTACATCATCCCAACTCTACGAGCAACACAGCCTCACAAACTGAAAATGAACTTGACTTTGCTTTCAGACATCTGTAAATGGAATCACCTGTCTTCATTGAATGGAGCAGGTATTTTTGTGAGTTTTCCACTAACATGCTTTTTCCTCATTTGTTGTTCACCATCTGATTCACGGGTGCACTATGAGTGGTGGAGGCAGATCCTGAAGTACTTCTGGATGTCAGTGGTTACCTACATGGTGCTGGTGCTCATATTTATATACACATATCAATTTGAAAACTTCCCAGGCTTGTGGCAAAACATGATCGGACTGAAAAAAGAAAAGTAAGTAACTGTGCTGGACAGCAGGGTGGAAAGTGACCCGCCAGGTGAAGTTGCGAGGGCATGTTGTTCAAACACATTGCCGGGAAGGAAGTTTTGGTAAAACCTGATGTCATCACTGGCTGTAAGTTCCTCCAGAACAGAACTCATTGGTCTCAGTTGTTTGGGGTTCTCATGACCTAGGCCTGAGCTTTTGGCACATAATAGGTACTCAATAAGAATTGACTGGAAAGTGAATTCTCAGTACCTTATGGCTTTTCTAGTGTCTGTTTCATGTGGAGCTCACCTGCCTGGCTCCTCACAGTCACACTTTCTCCCTTCCTAACTGGAGGCTCGTAACACAGAGCATCAGCCTCCCTCCCTGATGGAGCTGGTGCTGAAATTCTAAGCAGTTGTTGTTCAGCTGCTAAGTTGTGTCAAACTGTTTGTGACCCCCTGGACTACAGCATGCCAGGCTTCCCTGCCTTCACCATCTTCCGGAGTTTGCTAAAACTCATACCCATTGAATCGGTGATGCCATTCAACCATCTCATCCTCTCTCATCCCCTTCTCCTTCTGCTCTCAATCTTTCCCAGCATCAGGGTCTTTTTCAGTATGCTGGGGCTTTCCATCAGGTGGCCTAAGATTTGAAGCTTCAGCTTCAGCATCAGTCTATCCAATGAATATTCAGGAATGATTTCCTTTAGGATTGACTGGTTTATCCCCTTGCTGTCCGAGGGACTCTCAAAGAGTGGTTGGCCATGGAAACTAGCAGTGATGAACTCTTTCTCATGCATGAAATAGACAGGACTCTAGCCTTTTCTACTCTGTTCCTCTAAACTTCCTTAATTCCTTCCTAAATTCCTAAATCGAACCAGAACTGGGCATAGTGTCCAGAGGAGGAGCCATAGAGCTGAGTGTCCAGAGAAGGAGGCATAGAACTGAGCACCTTGCCTGAGCCAGATACTCTTGTGCACCTGAATATCAACAAGAAGCCAGAGGGAGTCTGAGTCCTGTGGAATTTACATTCTAGGACAGGAGACAAACCAAAAACCCTACTTTATGTCAAATAAATTACAAACAGACACATCTTTGAAGGAAATAAAAACTGAGAAGTGAACAGTGGGGGCACAATAGCTAGAGATGGAGTGGTTCAGGGAGGCTTTCCTGAGGAGGTGTCATTTTTAATTTTCGGCTGCACCACCTGGCATGTGTAACCTTAGTTCCCTGACCAGCACAGATTTACCATGCCTTCGGCAGTAAAAATGCTGAGTCTTAACCACTGGACTACCATGGAAGTCCCAGGAGACGTCATTTAAACTCCTGAAGAATAAGAAGGAGCTTGTCTTTAGAAAACTGAGTTGAGAGCTGAGAGGTGGAAGAATATTCCAGGAAAAGAGAACAGCAAATGCAAAGGGCTTGTGGCATGACAGGGTTTGGTGAGTGCACTGAATAGCATGAAGTCTCGCCTGCAGGGAGACTGGAGGTCAGCCAGGCGCCTGGAGGTGCAGGGCTCCTAGGTGGTGATGGTTTGCATCTCATTCTCAGTGAAATGTCTACAAGTCTTTAAAGCACCCATGACTGGCTGAGAAAACAGTGATGTGTGGGGGCCAGAATAGTAGACACAGCCAGGTGGTCAGCCAGCAGTGGTTGGCGGGGGAGGGGGTGTCCTGAGATCGAGGATGGCAGCCTCACCTAGAATAGGAGGCACTAGAGAGGAAACAAGAACACAGATTCAGGAAATGAGAGTGAAGGAATGTGGATGGTGGAGACAGGAAAGTGTGGGGGTGAGGGGGCATTCTGACTTGGGCGTTTTGCACGAGGTGGACAGTTGTGCCAGGGAAGACCAGAGTGGGGAGGGGGCGAGAAAAGCTTAGGTGCTTCAGGAACATGGGGAAATGGAGACTTCTGTCTTGAAAATGTTCAGTGTGAAATCACTGAGAAATAGCTGAACTTCAGTGGACATTTGGGTGAGTGAGCCCACAGGGGAAACCTGCCCTGTTTCACAGGCTAGAGGACCTTGGCCTGAAGCAGTTCAGGATGGTTGAGCTGTTCATGCGCATCTTCATCCCCATCTCCTTCCTCCTGCTCTGCATCCTGCACCTGTACTACTTCCATGCCTGGTTCTTAGAGCTCCCAATCTGAAGTCCATCCCCAGCAAGGAGTACAGTGCCATCTATAGGTGAGCCCACACAAGTGCAGCCAGATCCTCCCGTCCTCTCACTGAGAATCTCAACCTGTACTTGCCATGACAGTCAGCCTCTGAGTGGGAAAAAATGAGAAAAAATGTGGAGTGTTTGATGGCACTTCATGAAACAGTAGGTAGTGATTGGGTTTCCTACGTGGTGCTCATGGTAAAGAACCTGCCTGCCAGTGCAGGAGACATCAGAGACACAAGTTCGATCCCTGGGTCAGGAGGACTCCCTGGAGTAGGAAATGGAAACCCACTCCAGTATCCTTGCCTGGGGAACCCCATGGACAGAGGAGCCTGGTGGGCTACAATCCATGGGGTTGCAAAGAGTTGGACATGACTGATCGACTTGGCATGCACGTGGGTAGTGATTTATGACATTTCATGGGTGATCTTGACAGGCATGTGAGTTGGTTCAGAGGAGCTGTGCAGACTGAAGTTCCTTTGTGATGGTGATGTGTCTTTTGTATCCAGGGTAATGGGGTATTTTTAGAACTGTTTACAGAATCTGGCTAAATTCAGAGGGTGAGTTTTCTGTTGCACTGATAGGCAGTAAGGAAGTCTCTATAAGTGAAAGCGTAGTACAGAATTCTTCTTTTCGTTTTGGGAAGGAAGGACCTTGGCTGAAATGTTCTGCCATCTGCGAGTAACCAGAGTAACATTTAAGGAAAGAGCGAAGGCAGTGATTTCTGCGACCAGTTCCCTGTTGCTGTCTTCCATCAATAAATACTAATACAAAGTGTTTCCAGGTAGCTGATGGGACCCGTCTCGCCGTGGCCATGTGCGTAGAGCCACAGTGGGGCAGCACACGTCCCTAGGCCTGCTCCATCTTGGGAACATTACAGGCATTCGTCTAAATGAGCCTTGATACAGATTTTCCTCTCTGCTTCACGTAATAGCCTGTGGTTCAGCTCCTGGAAAAACCTTTGCTGCACAGATGAGGCAGCAAAGTGCTGCCTTCAGAGGACACAGACGCCACAGGTGGAAATTCCTCTGAGCTCCTCAAGGGAAACAGTGAGTCCATGGAAAGAAGATGAAGCAGTAATTCATTAAGCATAGTTCATGAAATGTCAGACTGTGAACATTCTGCTGTGCTAGGGGCTTGTTGTTGTTCAGTCGCCCAGTCATGTCTGACTCTTTGTGACCCCATGGACTGCAGCACACCAGGCTTCCCTGACCATCACCAACTCCCAGACTCATGTCCATCAAGTCAGTGATGCCACCAACCATCTCATCCTCTGTCGTCCCTTTCTCCTCCTGCCTTCAATCTTTCCCAGCATCAGGGTCTTTTTCAATGAGCAGTTCTTTACATCTGGTGGCCAGAGTATTGGAGCTTTGGCATCAGTCCTTCCAATGAATATTCAAAGTTGACTTCCTTTAATATTGACTGGTGGAATTATGGAAAACTGAGTGTGTTGAACAGGGTTTCCTGAAGTACGTAAACATGGTTTAATTATGTGGGTTCTGAAAAAGGATAGCAGCCTCCTATCAAGATGTGTCCTCCTGTTTTCCTCCACTGTCCAGCCAGCCTGTAACCCCCTTACCTGGCTGGACAGGAAGGAAGCCCATGGTCTGGTCGGTTTAAGGCCATGGCCGGTCCTCCTTTGGCTGAGGCTCAGCCCTAGAACCCTCTGAACTGTTACTTCTCTAAGAGAACATAAAGGGCAAGGCAAAAATGAGCAATGTCAGCAGTATGTATGGTTTGGGGTCAAAGGATTTCATTTTTGCTTCTGTGAAAAGAGTTTTCTAGGAACTCAAGGAGTTCAAAGGACTCATCTGAGTTTGGCAGTTTGGGATTTCATGCAGGAGTTTCATATAAAAGTCCCCAAATTACTACCTGGAGCATGGGACGTGTATCCCATCATTTTCACAACTCTTTTCCATTGTAGTGTTTTCCTTACTACTGATTTTTAGTCCCTGGGACCCTAGTAAGTGGCTATATTAGAGTCAAAATGATGAAGAAAGAGGTCTTCAGAATTGGATTGACTGCATGCTTTGCCTTTTCTGTTCCTGCCCCCTTAGTAGATGCTCCACCAAAAAAAAAAAAAAAATCCCAAACTGGGAATGATCAGTATGTTTTACCCCTTAAATTGATTCTGGTCCTGTTGTTTCTGTAAACAGCCAGCTATCCTTTGCCTGTTTTTCTGTTGTTTGTGGGGCTTGTGTCTGCCCTGTAGGCAAGTGTCACTTGTGTCTGAAGAATTCGTCATGTAGAGCCCTCAAGAATTTAATGTGGATCATCAAAGCCAAACTGAAAGGTGAATTTTGGTGGGATCATACAATTTAATTAATTTATATTTTGAAGTATAGTTGTTTTACAATGTTGTGTTACTTTCTGCTGTACAACAATATGAATCAGCTATACGTGTGCATATATCCAATAAGAGAAGAAAAGAAAAAGAAAATAAGCAAGTATATGTCAGCACACTTTATTCCACTGACCTCAGAACATTCTTTGTTCATTAAATTAGCAACTCATTTCTGACGTTCTGTGATGATCTATCTGCTTGACATCTCTAAAAGGAATTGCTTTTGAAGGAAAGCCTCTCTGAAAGTCCAACGGCAATACAGAATTTTGGCCACAGTTCTCCAATATCACAGGCATTTTAAATGCAAAACCAACAAGTTGCATATGAGCTTACATTTTCATCTAGCTAAACTTCTTCATTTAAAACAAAAAAAGGAAAATTCCAGAGATGTGAAATTTACTCAGAGCCCACAGTATTACAGATACAATAACAATAGTCAGTGTCTGTCTTGTGACAATCAGGCTGAAATGAATAATTTATTGCAAATGAGGAGGACTACCTGCATTATCTGTAATAGGCCTTTTCCTAATGTCTACTTTATTGCCCAATAACATTCCTTCAAACGTTCATTTGAATATGAATAAAAAGATATGCTCTTTAAAAATTGAGGAGCAAGACCATACTCATTACTATTTGCTGTGAACTAAGCTGGACCCCCAAGAGTCACTGAGCTCCCTAAGGCTACAGCCCCCTCAGATGGACCCCACATTCTTTGCAGGAGATCTGATCTGGCAGCTCACCTGGTACCCAAGGATGGGGTGTGTTGCAGGCTTCTTACCCCTGGAAACATTTGCATCCACTGCATATGCTTCAGATGGCCACAGGATGAGATTAGCCCATGCAAAGGTTGCCCAACATTACACATTATTTAAGAATTTTTTAAAAATCCCTCCTTAAACTGTGAATGACTTGATTCTTAGAGGATGGTTTGCCGTGTTTCTAAGAAAGCATGACCTGACTTGCCTCAGCAGTCTCTGCATCCTGCTCTTCACCACTGCAGCTCCGTCTACTCTCAGATTAGCTGCCCAGCTCAGGGCTCCCAGTCAAGACACACTGTGGCCACCATCCTGGAATGCACGTGGTGTTAGGGCCCCTGCACCCAGCGTACAGTAGATGACTGTAGCATGATGTGTGATCTCTGACTCTCCTTATAACTCTTCTGTTCTCATTTCCTTTTTTTTTCTTTCTACTTCCATCACTTTGAGCAGCATCAAGAAAAGCTTACTAATCCACCATAATGAGTAAGTCCCCCTGTGAAGCCATGAAATTGTTGCTCTACACGATGCCATTTCATGCTTCTCCATCCTAAACTTTGACCATTTTCTCCTGAGGGAAAAAGTGTCAAATTTAGGTGTTGATAGCTCTCATGACTGACTCATCACTAGAATCTGAATTGGAAGAGCTCACCAAACCTGAGTTTACAGTTCATTTTTTAGAAAGAGCTTTAAAAAATAAAAAGCAACCAGACACTAACAAGCCCACATGCCAGGCTGCGTATTGACTTCCATTTTGTTCATCCTCCTCCACGTGCCACTCACTCTCAGCTCCCAATGCCCTTCCCTCCCTGACTCGGCTGCTCTCTGCCAACAGGCTGGCTCACCCCAAGTGAAGCCTTCTGGACCTCACCATGATGAAGCTGACCGCCAGCCTGGAGGTAGTAGAAGTCAAGCAGCTGGCTGGGCCTGGGGAGGAGACACTGGGGTGGGGGGATGCTCTGCAAAAGCAAGAAGGGTGAACCTGACAGGGACAGCGAAGATGAAGATGAAGATGAGGATGAGGAGGATGAAGAGGAGGAGGAGACATCAGGTAAGCTGCCCGCCCAGGAGCTGCTCAGATGCTGACTCACAGGTGGAGGAAATAAAACGCTGACTTGCTCTAAGTGAATAAAATATATACTCAATATATAAGTATATAATAAAATATATATTCAGTATATGCTCAAGTATATACTTGACCCAGGCAGTGAGCTAGAAACTGGGAACAATCTGTACAGGCCAGGCTTCCACTCACAGCTGCACACACGTCCTGCCTTGCAGATCTGAGGAACAATTGGCACTTGGTGATCGACCACCTCACAGTGCTGCTTCTGCGGTTCCTGGAGGGCTTCTACCAGCTGCAGATGTTCCTGTGGTGGATACTGGAGCTGCACATCATCAAGATTATGTACTCCTACATCATCTGGGTGTCCGTGAAGGAGGCAAGTGACGCCGTTCTGTCTTCAGGCCAGACCCAGCCAGGTGTCTGCTCCAGCTGGAGCCCCAGGCCGCTCAGACTTAAGGTCCCCCACTGAGCGCGGATGGGGCAAAGATGGGCACTGACTCACAGATGTGGTTGTGCGCTGCATGCCCACCTGGCATGGGTATGTCTGAATTCCTCACAGCTTGAGGGCACCGCTCAGGTGTTTTCTCTCCCAGGAGAGGTTCCTGAAGCTCCAGGTTGGGCCAAGGACCCCCTGAGTGTCCTCCCAGAAGCCTGTTCACCTCTGTAGTTTCCCATTGTGATGTTACTTAACATCACCTCATTGTACACTTGTCTGCATACAAAATGTATATCTTAACACCCACGGCCGTTTCTTATACATAAGAGCTCAGCCAGCCTTTGCTCAACTCAGAGGAACTGAATCAATCAAGTTGCCTAAAAACATCTAGGGTTTTAGATGTTGTGCCATGTGACATATTTTTGTCCGCATTTCCAATTTTGTGTTCTTAGTGTTTCTGATTTCCTGGGCTTTCACTCTGCCATACACAAGCTCTGCCATCTCCAGTGTCTGCACCGTCTGGACATGTATGATCATCGTCTGTAAGATGCTGTACCAGCTGCAGACCATGAAGCCTGAGAACTTCTCTGTGAACTGTTCGTTGGTGAGCCTCGGAGATGGAGGTCTCCTTGCCTGGCCTTCAGGGAAGGGAGGCAGACCTCGGGGGACCCACATCCCCCAGCACTCGCCATCAGGCCTTCAACGGCTCAGTGAGTTGGAAGTGTCCTGGTCCCGTCTCTCCTGATGTTGACTCCCTCTGAAGTGGGTCCTCCCTCCCCATCCCTGAGTCCCTTTGCTCAAAGCTGAAGGAGACTAGTCTGAACTTTCCTGACTGTAGGGCCATCTCTTACTCCTTTCTTTCTTCTTTTCAGCCAAATGAAAACCAGACGAACATACCCCTGCACCAGCTGAACAAGTCTCTGCTCTACAGCACACCCACTGATCCCATGGAATGGATGGGCCTCAGGAAGTCGTCTCCTCTGCTCGTCTACCTGAGGGTAAGGCTTCCTCATCCTTAGCATTGCCTCTGCAAGTTCACGTCTGCAGCCCTTTCCCTGGCGACCACTCACCTCACCTTTGAGAGCAGCCTCATCCTCTTACATGGGGTTTGCAGTCACCTCCAAAACACATGACTGAATATTAAAATCGGTATTGAATTGTGCTGAAAAGAAATCAGCTGAGTAATTTGAGATTCATTGAATAGAGTATGACAAATATATTCACTGGAATGTTATGAAACCACTCAAAGACTGAGGTAGATTGATGATATTATCAGACACTGAAAGATATCCAAAATATATTGTAATGTTGAAAAAGAAAAGCAAACTTCAAAACAGGATACATAGAATGATGTCTTGTAGGCACAAAGAAAAAAATATTGAGTAAATTACACCAAATGGTCAGAGTAATTATTTCTGAGAAGTAAGTGTAGCATGACAAGAAATGTTTGCTCTCTAAATTCTACATATTTTAATCAATGACATCTATTATGTTTAGACGTAACCACATATAACAGCATATCTTTGCAAAATGAATTCTGATTTCAAATAGTTGTAACAAACATAAGGAAAGCAATATAGTTCAGATTATTCACATGTTACTATGATGGATAATTTGAGCATTTTGCTTTGATGGATTATGCTGATGATGTAATTAAAGCCTTTGTACTCAACTCCTGGAGTCTGAAAGAGTACTAAACATCTCCTCTCTCTCAGTGTAGATTTCTGATTTTTTGCTCATATGACCAATATTGTTTGTAACATACAAATGATGTCTACCATTAAGAGCTGTTACAAGGATAAAACCAACCCATATTTGCAAAGGGTGATTAGATTAATGTCTGGCACATAAATATTACCTATTTTATATTATTATTTTGTAGTATGTTCAGCATATTTTTCACTCTACTGCTCTCACTAGCCAGCTTTCAGAGGTACTATGTTTAAAACTTGCTAAGTTGAGCCCCAGTCTGCAGCTCAGTCTGTTTCCCAGGGTCCCTGTAGGATGCTGTATAAGAGTTTCTCACGTTTAGTTGAAGAGAAGGCTGGACAACTCTTCCAAGTAACTGGACCCAGCTGTCTGGTTCGGTGGTACTTTTTCTGGATCTGGTGTGACCATCGCCAGTCATTGGTGTAGAGATTCTAAATCCTGTTATCATGAAAATTAGCCTGATTTGCAAACTGGAGATGACTCCACCCTTGTTACCACAAAACAAGGAAACTGAGCATTAAAGTCAAGACTGTTTCATGGATGTGGGATCTGATCACACACTGTCCCTTTAGACACCCGCAGTGAAATGAGATGGCTTTTTGAGGAGACTATAAATGACCATGTGGCATCAAGTGTATTTTCCTTGTTTTCTAGAACAACCTGCTGATGCTGGCCATGCTGGCCTTCGAGGTCACCATCTGCCATCAGGAGTACTACCAAAGATGGAACAACCTCTCAACCCCTGTATCTAAAACCATCTTCCACAACATCACAAGACTCCAGCTGGATGATGGATTTGTTCACTGTGCTAAGTATTTCATCATTACTTCTTCCACAAGTTTGGTCTGGAGGTGAGTTTCCTTGCTGACCTGTTCTCTTTCTCTTTTCTCTGAAAATTCCAGTGGCTGCTTTCAGCCAGGTGGCCACGAGGGCTTTGTGGCACGTCTCCATGTCCTGATTTCTGTCTCCTTGGGATCTGGGGGTCTGGGGGTGAAATTCCATGGCAGGGTTCCCTGGCCTGGTGGAGAGTCTCCAGGACTCAGTGCCTGTCCCCTGCTCTGCGGCTGTGGACACAGCTTCTCAGGATGCCCAGTCTTACAGATGCCTGGGTGTCTGTTTAGTGCCTTCTGAATGTATGACCTCAGAGAAAGCACACTGCTTTGACCTGAATATTGTGGAAGGTCGGCCCTCAGTACTTGGAACAATGATTCTTATTGACGGTCATCTGATCAGTCTTCTGTCTTCATGATGAAAACACACTGCAGAGGCAGAGCAGGTGAAGAACTCATCCAGAGTCTGGCCTCAGGAACATGGGTCTCCACCGCCCCTGGGAGCTGCCTACTGATGCCACTCCCTTTCCCTGTAAAGAAGACTTTTTGCCTCTTTCATATTCATGCAGTTTCCTCATGCCAGTTAACATGATCGGCCAGTGCATAGACTTCTACACCATGATTCATACCTGCTGGATGATTGCTGTCCTGTACCGGCACAGGAGGAAGGCCATCACCGAGATCTGACCCCCCTCCAAGTACTGCTACTTCCTGGCTTGCATCATCACCTTCCAGTATTTCATCTGCATCAGCATCCCCCCTGCCCACTGCTGAGGTGAGTCCTCCCCCAACCAGCACCAGCTCTGGGAAGTGGGGAACTCAAGGGCATGAGGGCTCCCTGACCAGCTCCTCCCACCCCACACCCAGCAGACTACCCCTGGAGGTTCAAGGGCACCAGCTTCAATGACAACATTGTCAAGTGGCTGTACTTCCCTGACTTCATCGTTTGATCCAACCCTGTGTTCCTCTTGTGTAAGTGGGGAGCTAGGGTCCCGCCTGCTCATCTTTCCCCTAGGGTGCATTTTTGCCGCTCCCCCCTGCCACCACACCTCTGCACATACAGTCTGGACAGGCTGTTATGTCTTCATGGTTAATACCATGTTAGCATTCCAAACACTTTTTTCACTTTAGTAATTTTATCTCCTGCCATATACCCCCACTATCCAGCCCCACACACCTGTATGCACCCGCCTTCTGGTGGGGGGGGGGGTCTGTGGGTGTGGATGGGCCTGGTCTTAGGGAAGCAGTTGCTTCTTGCTGCCACCATGGACATAGACCTACAGACTGGATAGGACAGGGTAGCTGAAAGGACAAGGCCAGACCACAGATGCTTCTGTTCCACCAGATGATTTCATGCTGCTCCTGTGCACCTCACTGTAATGACAGATCTTTGAAGATGAGAATAAGGCCTCCATATGGATCATGGCAGGTGACAACATAGAGATCTGCATGAACCTGGACGTGGCCTCATTCAGCCAGCACAACCCCATGCCCAACTTCATCGATTGCAGGTAAAGCAGCCACCCACAGGCAGCCCCTGAGAAGACGTGACCCTGAAGTCCATGCCTCTAGCTCCCCTGCTTTTCCTGGGCACTGACCTGCTTATTGCACCATGAAGCCAAGAATCCCAGGGCCAGATGGCTCAGTGATCTGGAGGCCAAACCTCCTTTTTATCCTCCGTCTTCCATGAACATGCCCAGGGCAGTTCTGGGGAGCAGATGCCCCTGAACCCCAGGACAGCCAGAGCCTCGCGTGCTCCCAGCAGCCCTGGAGGTCCTCCCTGTTGTGTGTTGGCTGGTGTTTGCATGCTGTTCCCACAGGCTTAGTTTTATGATACCTGAACCCAAAGCAAGTCAGGCTGAGGAGTGAGGGCTGGGGCTCCTATAGGGGGATTCACAGCTTCAGGAAGGGAAATGGATGGAAAGCCCACAGTGTACAAACATGTGCACACAAGCACACAAACACACTCACACTCAAACCTGCCAGCAGCTTAGTTCCACCAACTTCAAGTCACACACATCAAGAGGACTACGGTTGTCAAATCCCACCAGGACTGAGCCACAGACGTTGCTTGTGTGACCGTGGGATGCTGAGAAACACCCACATCTTATGCACTCTCAGTATGTGTGACATCAAGGATGAGTGAAACATAGTTTAGAGAAAAGTCATGGAACTATTCAAAAGTGTTGAGTATTTTAGTCTAAGAAGAGTACAGTCCAAAAGTCCACTTCTGTGACAGTGTTCTTCTCAGTTCAGTTCAGTCACTCAGTCATGTCCAACTCTTTGTAACCCCATGGACTGCAGCATGCCAGCTTTCCCTCTCCATCACCAACTCCATCACCCTGTCCATCACCAGCATTGTTCTAGGGACCACTTATTCTCTAACCACACTGAGAACAGTGTAGCACCTATTTTATCAGAGATGACTTAAGAGCTCCCACAAAATAACAACGCAGTTATCAAGTATCTGACAGCACAATTGGTGCTTCTGTGCTTCTCTCCAAACTTGGGAAGAGAAACAACCAAAGCAAAGTCTTCAAAGCCGAGAGCCTCTGAGCAAATGAATCCAGACAGGACACGGCTTGTAGGAACGAGGTCTGTCAGCATTAGCTGACAGCTTCCCAGCTGGGGAAGGACGGGGCCTGAGCATCTGCCTGTCTGTAGAGTGAGGAGTGGTCCCACAGAAGGGATCCTGGCTCAGCCCAGGGAAGTGCAGAGAAAGTGCTTACAGAGCCTGCAAGCTCCATGTCGGAGTATAAAAAAGTGAAAGTGGTAGTCACTCAGTCATGTCTGACTCTTCAGGTGCTAGGCAGAGAATGTTGCTGCCTGTGGGAAGTTTGGCCCCAATTTGATGATAATAAAAGTGCACACGGTGTTTTCACAAAGTACTGCTCTGTCCATCACTAGCTGGGTGAGGATTGCGCATGGACCAGCCAGCGATCAAAGTGCCTGTCTGGCCTGTGCCTCCAGGCTGGGGTCAGGAGGAGGATGTGTGAATGCATTCCCTTCCTCGACTAGACTCTCCCTACTTCATCTGTGCTGCAGTCTGTGTTGTCTCTAGTTTCATTGTCCAGGTCGTACCTGGACATATCCATGGTGGTCATCTTCAGCTACCCCTTCTGGTTCATGCTCACCATCATTTTCATCACTGGGACAACCCACATCAGCATCTTTTGCATGGGCTATGAGGTGGCCTGCTTCTACTTCCTGCTCTTCAGGGGTGACTTGCTGCTGAAACCCATCAAGAGCATCCTGTGCTACTGGGACTGGCTGATCACTTACAACGTCTTCATGATCACAACGAAAAACATACTGTCAGTAAGTGACTCGTGCCATGTAACACATTTGTGGTCTCAGCCTTAGAGCAAATGACCTGTTGGGTGGTTATGGAAAGCCCTCGGCCCCTCATGCTGCTCTCTTAAAAGCCCCAAATAGGATGCTGGCAAACTCAGAATTGGAATGACCGTTTATTACTCCTTGTTTTGCCATTTTAAGCAGAATCCTTTTTGCTCACTTCTACCCTCTCGAGGACAAGAGGATATGTATTTGTAGGAAAAAAAAAAAAAACCTCTAAAATGTATTTTCTTAATTAAAATCTAACCCTTCTGAGGAACAATTGGATGTCACTCCAGGACAGGCTGCATGTGACCCTTTATGAGTTGAAATAGTCATGGGATGTCTTCACAAATTATATTCTGTTGACTGAAACTGATTTTCTTACTGGGAAAACACTGTGCAAGTGTAAATATTGGTAGAATGGACAAGGTTCTTCTCCACATGGTGTGGGGTACAGATGGGAGGGACAGGCCCCCAAAGGTGCAGGAGTTTTATGGTACCCTGATGCATGGGTGGACACAGGAGCTTCATAGCTGTCCTAAGCACTGGCGTCTTGACTTAGAAACAGCTAAGGTGGTTCAGGATTGAGACCAATACCTAATGTCCACAGAAGGTTGCCTGTTCTCTGTTAAATTTCTGACTTCCAGGCCACAGCATGGCCCCTCCCTGGTAGATAAACCACCCACAGGTCATACAAGAGTCGCATGAAAATTTTAGGCCACAAAGATATCTTTTAAGCTATGTATCTGTCAAGAAATTAAACAGTGACCTTTCAGGAGCTGAAGGAGTTAATCCACCTCTAGCTCTAATTTAAACTCAATCCCAGGGCCTGCTGCTCATGGCTGTAACTGAAAGAGCATTAGAAGAACAGTGGTGGAATGGGGTAGGAAGTGAGAAGGAGTTTCAAGAAGGAGGGTACATGCATATACCTAAGGCTGATTCACGTTGATGTATGGCATAAACCAACACAATATTGTAAAGCAATTATCCTCCAATTAAAAATTAATTAAAATAAAAATAAAAAAACAGTAATGTATGACTGCCTGCTTCTCCCCTTCCTGGCACTTAAAGATGAGCTTGCCAGGCAATTCTCCTGGAAAGCATTTGACTTTGGGTGTGGGGAGGCACATGCATTGCTGTGTTTAGAAGTCTGGGGAAGCCAAGTCTATGTAACAATGAGTGTGTCTTTGAAGAATTTATTTTTTCTCCAATCCATGCAAATGGTTAAGTTTCTCAGTTCAGTTCAGTTCAGTTCAGTCACTCAGTCGTGTCCAACTCTTTGCAACCCCATGGATCACAGCACGCCAGGCCTCCATGTCCATCACCATCTCCCGGAGTTCACTCAGACTCACGTCCATTGAGTCCGTGATGCCATCCAGCCATCTCATCCTCGGTCATCCCCTTCTCCTCCCGCCCCCAATCCCCTCCAGCATCAGGGTCTTTTCCAATGAGTCAACTCTTCGCAGGAGGTAGCCAAAGTACTGGAGTTTCAGCTTTAGCATCATTCCTTCCAAAGAAATCCCAGGGTTGATCTCCTTCAGAATGGATTGGTTGGATCTCCTTGCAGTCCAAGGGACTCTCAAGAGTCTTCTCCAACACCACAGTTCAAATTCTTCGGCGCTCAGCCCTCTTCACAGCCCAACTCTCACATCCATACATGACCACAGGAAAAACCATAGCCTTGACTAGACGGACCTTAGTCGGCAAAGTAATGTCTCTGCTTTAGAATATACTATCTAAGTTGGTCATAACTTTTCTTCCAAGGAGGAAGCATCTTTTAATTTCATGGCTGCAGTCACCATCTGCAGTGATTTTGGAGCCCCCCAAAATAAAGTCTAACACTGTTTCCACTGTTTCCCCATCTATTTCCCATGAAGTGATGGGACCA
>SJXQ01013121.1:18570-99230 GCA_006408695.1 Aepyceros melampus | reverse complement strand
TCTTTTAGGCACAGGTCGCTAAATGGCTTGCTCTTGGGTGCACAGCTGGTCACAGGACAGGGCCCCAGAGTCGGACGGTTTGTGTTCAAAGCCTGTACGTAAAGGGCCAGATTCTGCTGCCGTGAGTCCAGTCCAGGGCAGTGAGGCTGCAGAGCTGAAGGCCCCGCTTGTCTCTAGTTGACTCATTCGCTGGATTAACCAGCATTTGGGAGACAGCCAGGCGGGAGGCTCTCCCAGCGTCCACTGTCCAAGGCAGTAGGGTCTGCAGGGGCTGAGAGCTTGGAACTCAGCTGGGGGTTCCAGGAATGCTTCCTGGAGGAAGTGATAGCTACAGTGCGGTGGGAAGATTGGGCTCCCTGCAGGCCAAGGATGGGTGGGGACGATGGAACCAGACGCCCAGGTGCGTGCTTCTGTCCGTACTCAGTGCAAGCCCAGCCCTGAGTACCTCTGTGCTTCCTGTCATGGATTCCAGGAGGCTGGTTTCCCTGGCGTGACCATCTGGGGTGAATTTCTTTTCTTTGTTTTTCCCATAAAAACAAACTCAGCTGTTGTCCGGGCTGCCAGGGAACCCTGGGCCATTTGATCCTCCACTCTGCCCTCTTCTGCTAGGAAAGAGGAATTTGCTGTGTAAAACCCAGGCCACAAGAGCACTTGGGCCCCGTGGCAGTGATTAAAGGTCCCAGGAGAAAGCCGTTCACGTGTCCTCTCCTCTGCCCTGGGGCACGTCCTGGGTGAGGTGGTGGTCAGAGGAGCAGAGAGGGGCCTTGGCAGAGATGTCGGCTCTCTGGTGGGGAAGACCGTGGCCGTCTGCTTCCAGAAACTGGCTGTCCAGCACCAACTCTGCAGATGTTTCCCACTTTAGCCCCCAGGGATGGGGGTGGGGAGGCGGTCATGGCCTCTGGGTGACCTGGGGGTCACCAGGTCACTTGGGGGGTCTGGGGCTCGAGAGTCCTGGTGTTCCTCCCCCAGCATCTGCAGGGAATGAGCAGTTTGCTGTCCTTCACCCACTCTGCCCTGAACCCCGGAGGCACACCGTTCCCACGTGGCTGCCGCTTCAAGTGGGGACTAGAGTCAGAGACGCGGTTTCTAGCAGGGCTTGGGGTCTGCTGTGCTGGGGGCCGCCACAGGACGCTACTGCTTTTAGCTGGCGTGCAGCTGCTTGGGAGCCAGCTTGCATTTGAAGAGCCTGAGCTGGAAGGTGTGGAGATTCTGGCGTCCAGGGCCAGGTGACAGGTCCTGCTGGCTGCCTGGACAGATGGGGCCTGTTGCTGCCGGAGGCCCAGCACAGGGCCTGCTGGGACAGCTCCCCAGCTCTGTGGACCACACAAGCTCAGGGCCTCAGCTGCTAGAGTGTGTGGGTTGGGGGCAGTGGATGGGGCACCAGATGTGGTCCTCTGACGTGGAGGTGGGGGCGTCCCAGACCTGCCAGAAGGTTCTGTTCCCCACGTTGGCTGGAGGCTGGTTAGCACCAAGCACTTCCTGTACTCCAGGTGCTAAGCTGCACACTTGACTTAAGCCGTTGCTCCCCCAGCTCCAGGCAGACCGTTTCACAGGTGAGAAAACCGAGGCGCAGAGCGGCCTGGGTTTGCGTCCCAGCCGTGTGATCTGTCCTTTGCTGCTGAGCCCAGACCCTGGTGTCTGCCCAGCAGCCTCGGATAGGCGTTGTGGGTGTCTGGTTAATCTGCACCCCTCAGGGTTCCAGACCTGCCTTCACCCAGCGAGGGGGACACAGCTAGGGGGGTGGCGGAGGACAAGACCGACCCACCTCGCTTCTCTGCCCTCCCAGCCTGTCTGTGGGTAGACCCGCTGGGAGGCCCACCCGAGGGGCCGTGCTGCCCCTCACCTTACAGACAGGGAAGCTGAGGCTCAGAGAGGCTCCGCCGACCTGCCCAGCCTGTTGGTTGAGTCCAGAGGTGGTTCAGTCTCTGCCCTTGGGAAGAGGCCCCAGCTGCTTTGAGGGCTCCTCCAAGCCAAGCACTGAGCCTGGTTTCACTCTTCCTGCAGTTGATCAGAAAGAGCACAGAGAGCCCCTGTAGCTTCTGTTATAGTGACTTTTTATTGCAAAAACGTGCTTTTAGAACCAGACAAGACCTGACAAAACAAATCGGGATTGCTCCCTGCCCCCACCCCAACTCTGGGTCATGTGATGCGGAAGCCCCCTGCTGACCTGGGTTTGGGGGGGGGGGGTGTGCTTTCAGCAGCCCCCGCTGAGCACCAGGGGCCTCCTCACAAGGAGCTTCTTGTCCAGCTGGGCGGCACTGGGCTGGCTTCTAGAGAGGATGGCAGGGGCACCCAGGGAACATCAGGAGAGGGAGCTGGCGATGGACAAACCTGTGTCCCTAGAGAAGGGGCAGTGAGGGGAGGGCCGAAGCCCGCTTCTATCTGTGACCTGGCAGCAGGGAGCCCCTGGCCGGGCAGCCGGCACACACATTAGGCTCCCTGTCAGGGCCCCAGAGGTGGTGGCTGGTGGCCAGGCTGCCAGCACTCTATGGGGAGGAGAGTCGCGGGGCATAGAGCAGCCCTGACCCATCTGCCGCCCTCAGAGACCTTAGAGGCTGCCTGGTGGCTGCCCCTGCGTCACCCTCCAGCTGCATCCTGGCCACACCCTGAGCTACTCAGAGCTGAGGTGCCTCCTTTTCCCTTTCGTTTCCTGTGGAATAAAACGCATTCAGAAAACAGAACCACGCACAGACGTACAGCGTAGCACTCTATGAGGGGGACCAGCCCCCATGCCCGCCCCAGCTCAGCGCCACCACTCCCGTGTCCCTGGCTGTGGGGCTCCTGCTGTACTACGAAGCCGGCATCTGTCTCCGTGCTTTCCTGTTTGTGCACCTACCTGAGTGGAGTCATGCCCACGCAAGCTTTGGCATCTGGCGTCTGTGTGTCGTGTTTTCCAGGTTTATCCAGGTTGCTGTGCATAGGTGTGGTTTCTTGCAGAAAACTGTTCTGTTGATGGTATCGTAGTTCATGGATCCATTTTACTGTGGATGGACGTTTAGTTGCAGTTTGGGACAATCACAGATAGTGCTGCTAGCAAGTCTTAACTGTGTTTCTGACCTATGCGTGACGAGTTTCTCTGGGGTGTGTACTCAGGACTCTTGGGGCCTCAGGGCCTTCCACTGTTTCCCAAGAATTCTGCAGTGAAAGATCGGTGGTTCCACGTCCCTGTTAACACTCGAAATCGTCAGACTTTTCTCCATCTTTGCCAGTCTGGTGGGTGTATAATTATGGCTTTAATTTGCATTTAGCTAGTTACTACTGGACTTCCCTGGTGGCTCAGAGGGTAAAGCATCTGCCTACAATGCGGGAGACCTGGGTTCAATCCCTGGGTCGGGAAGATCTCCTGGAGAAGGAAATGGCAACCCACTCCAGTATTCTTGCCTGGAAAATCCCATGGAGGAGCCTGGTAGGCTACAGTCCATGGGATTGCAAAGAGTTGGATACGACTGAGTGACTTCACTCACCCATTGGACGTGAGCTTGAGCAAACTCTGGGAGATAGTGAAGGACAGGGAAGCCTGGTGTGCTACACTTCATGGGGTTGCAAAGAATCTGATACGACTAGTGACTAAACAATTACTGATGAGGCTGAGCACATTTTCACACATTTATTACCCACTTTGATTCTGTCTCCTGTGAAGTGTCTATTCAACTCTTCTGCCCGTTTTCCTGTTTGTCTTTCTCTATTAATCTATAAGAATTATTCATATAGCCTTGATACTGTCAGGAACGTGTTACGTCTATCTTTCCAACTCTATAATTGGTTTTTGGACGTAGCATGGGGTAAGGATTCTTTCATACCTCCCCACAGAGGGCTACCCCACCTTTCCCTGCGCTGTTTATGTATAATCTGTCCCTTCCCTAGGCATCTGCAAACCGCTTGCCATCTGTCTGTACATGCGTAGGTCTGTGACTGGCCTCTGTTCTGTTCCGTTTGTCTGTTTCTACGCCAACACCAGGCTATCTTAATTACTGTTGTGTAGTTGGTTCTGATGGGCTTCCTTGGTGGCTTGGTGGTAAAGCTGTCTGTCTGCCAATGTGGGAGATGCGGGTTTGATCCCTGGGTCCAGAATATCCCCCGGAGAAGAAATGGCGACTCACTCCAGTATTCTTGCTTGAGAAATCCCATGGACAGAGGAGACCAGTGGGCTGGAGTTTATGGGATCATAAGAGTCAGACACAACCCATTGACTAAACAACAACAACAATTAGTCCTCATATCTGGTAGAGTAAGTCCATGTTTTTCTTTGAATGTGTCTTGGCTGTTCTGGCTCTTAGTGTTTCCATGTAAGTTTTTTCTCCCATGTCAGTTTTAAAATCATCTAGTCAGTTCCGTTAATGACAACTCAGTTGGTATTTTGACTGGAAGTTCATTACAGCTATTTGTCCTTTGCGGTCTTGCTCAGCTTTTGCGAGGTTTGATTCATAGGTATTTCGTATTCCTGGTTTTAATTTTTTGTTATGTAACGGTGGCATATAGGACACACTCTGTCTTTTAACTGCAGCGATTTGTCCATTTGTGTTTAACGTAATTAAGTCTGTTGTCATATTGTTCCGTCTGTGCTGGTGTTTTTCTTTTTCTCGTTTTTTCTTGCTTTCGGATTGAGCAACTTTTTTTTTTTTCTTTTCAAGCATGCCATTTCCCTCTTCTAGTTTGAAAGTTATACAGTCTATTTCTGTTCTTAACTAAGTTTATAGCAGTCAGTACTTTTACTGTCCTGCACAGCACAAGTTCAGGTGACTTTTTTGGTTGTACTCTGTGGCATGCAAGATGTAAGTTCCCTGACCAGGGGTCAAACTCGTGCCACCTACAGTGGAAGCATGGAGTACTAACCACTGGACTACCAGAGAACTGCATTCAGGTGGCTTAATTTCATTGATCTCATTGTTTGATATTGATAATCGTTGTTTGTGTCTAATATTGTATTTTTTTTTTTTAAGCTCCTACATAGAGACTTCCCTGATACCTCAGTTGGTAAAGAATCCGCCTGCAATGTGGGAGACCTGGGTTTGATCCCTGGGTTGGAAAGATCCCCTGGAGAAGGGAAAGACTGACCCTGCCAGTATTCTGGCCTGGAGAATTTCATGGAATGTATAGTCCATGGGTTTGCAAGAGTCAGACACGAATGAGCAATTTTCACTCTCAAGACAGTATCACAAGATACACACCACCTCCCTTATTTTTTTTTTTTGAAGAGGAAAGTGTACTTTCAGTTCAGTTCAGTCGCTCAGTCGTGTCTGACTCTTTGCGACCCCATGAATCGCAGCACGCCAGGCCTCCCTGTCCATCACCAACTCCTGGAGTTCATTCAGACTCACGTCCATCGAGTCAGTGATGCCATCCAGCCATCTCATCCTCTGTCGTCCCCTTCTCCTCCTGCCCCCAATCCCTCCCAGCATCAGAGTCTTTTCCAGTGAGCCAACTCTTCGCATGAGGTGGCCAAAGTACTGGAGTTTCAGCTTTAGCATCATTCCTTCCAAAGAAATCCCAGGGCCAATCTCCTTCAGAATGGACTGGTTGGATCTCCTTGCAGTCCAAGGGACTAATAGCACTTAAACTTTTTAGGATTATAAGATGTACGTAAGTTTACCATTGTAACCATTTAAAGCATACAGTTCCGTGGCATTCAGTACATTCATGTTGTGAATCGTCGCCACCGTCCATCCACTGAACTCTTCATCGTGTAAGACTGAAACTCTGCAGCTGTTAAATAAGCACTTCCCATTTCCTCCTCCTCCAGCCCCTGGCAACACTGCTTTCTGTCTTACAAATTTGACTACTCAAGTCCCGCACTCCAGTATTCTGGCCTAGAGAATTCTGTGGACTGTATGCTCCATCTCCATGGGGTCGCAGAGTTGGACATGACTGACTTTCACTGGCCACTGGCAGGGCCTTCATACAAGTGGAATCATAATTTGTGTTTTTGTGACTGACTTATTTCACTTAGCGTTATGTCTTTTAAGATTCATCCATATTGTAGCCTATGGCAGAATTTCCTTTTTAAGGCTGAATATTATTCCACTGTATGGACAGATCACATTTTATCAGTCTAACAAAGACACTTGAGTTGCCTCCTCCTTTTGTTTATGGTTAATAATGCTGCTATGAACATGCATGTACAAATGTTAGTCTATATATACCATGAAGTGGAATTGCTATGGTATATGGTAATTCTTTAACTTTTGGAAGAACCACCACACCATTTTCCCCACTGATTGCACCATTTTACATTTCCACCAGCAATGCACAAGCGTTCCAATTTCTCCACTCCTTGTCAATACTTATTTTCTTTTTAAAAATAAAATGGCAATCCTAATGGATGTTAAATGGTATCTCATTTTTGATTTGCAATTTTTAAAAATGTTTAGTGATGGTGAGCATCTTTTCATGTGCTTATTGGCCATCTATATATTTTAGGAGAAATGTCTATTCAAGTCCTTTGCCCATTGCTTAATTGGGTTGTATACTTTTTTGGTGTTAACGTGTAGCAGTGCTTCTTCAATGCAGTTTTCTTAAGATCAGGTTCTTCAGAAGCAAAACTTTGAAGAGGAATCTTGTGCAAGTGATTTATTGAGGGAATGTTCTCAGGATAAGCTGAATGGGGGAATCAGGATAGTGCCATGGGAGAAACAAGGGAAAGAGATGGTTCAGCCGGAGACTAGCTTAACCTGGACCTAAGAGAATCTCTGGAGTTATGACTGTTCTACATAGTTGGTTTTGCTTTGAAGGTACCAGCCTTTTGTACCCCAGGTCAGCCAGTTATTGTGCAGGTAGGGAGATAACCTGGGTGAGGCAGCACTCTGGAGAAAGGGGGTCCGTGGCAATTAGCAGCTCACACTCACAGCACCTGGAGAGTGGACTACTTGTAGCATGCACCCAGAATAGGGATGTGGGCTGGGCACCAACGGCGACTACTAAGTCCACCCCTTAAGGGCTCAGATCCACTTGATGTTTCTCACATTCAGTTCAGTCCATCGAGACATGGACTCTTCAGTGTTTTCACTGGTCCACGTACCTGGGAGAACTTCCGGACGATGGATAGAGGGATAAACTGTGTGGCCCCCACTGCTGCAGTTGGCCTCACAGCCACACTGATACCCAATACCTCACTTTTTCACCATGCATTCCAGACTGGTCTCAACTCGCCCTCGGGCCTGGGAGTCTGAGTCCCTGTGCTGATCAGGCCATGTTGCCGCGTCTCACGTTGTATTTTTCACCTTTGTTTGACCTGGGTCTTTTTCGTATCTTCTGTGTCACCACTTAACGTGCTCAGTGGTTGTCCACTCCCCTCTTCCCTTCAGCAAGACCCCACTGACATCTCCTGTGGGCCAGGCCTTTTTGCTGGGTGAAAGGGAAACAGAGTGAGTGATGCAGAATCGTGAGTGTTGTCTTGAGACAAGTCCGCTTCCAGGAGATCGGAGGTCGCCGTCTCTTATACACGGAGAGTGTCCCTGACCCTTCTGCAGGCCAGGCCAAGGAGGACCCTGCTGGGAAGGCAGGCCTGGATTCCACACTATTCCTTCACTGCCCAGCTCTGGGCCTCAACTTTCTATGGGTATAAAGGGAGCTGGCCCATATGGCTTCTGTGTCTTCTGGGGACTCCTATGAGACCAACAGGAGGGGCAGTTTGGGGAAGCGCCTCCAGGTCACTGGCAGATGGCCTGGTCTCACCGATGCCCTGGTTCTGCGAAGGTTCCTGGTACTTTCGGTCATCCGGCATCAGCATGCCAGGCTCCGGGCATCAGGCAGCGGCCGCATCGACGGAGCCTTATCAGGATTCACAGGCCTCGCTGTCTTGGCCCCACCCTGGCTGCCAGCCCGGCCCCAAACTCTGGGCAAGGGGCAGGGTCCGTCCGCTGGAAGAGTGGGCGAGTCGGGCAGGGAGAGGCCTGGGGCCTCAGGCCGAGAAGGGCCTGGAAAGGATCCTTTGGAGCGAGCTCCTGCGCGTCCAGCGAACCTGCCCTCCAAGAGCCTGACCATCGACAATGAATGAGTGGCCGAGCGGCTTCCGGTGAGCGGGCGCCGCCGGCACGCCGGCCCGACCTGTTTCAGCGACGAGGCCTGTGAGCCTGCGAGCGGCCGTCCCCACGCGCTGGACCCCGCCCTGTCCGCAGGGGCTGGGCGGCCGAAGTCCGACTCTGCCAACAGGCGGCAACCCCGCCCGCTCAGGCCGCGCCGGCGCCGCCTCGGCCCCGCCCCTCGGCCCCGCCGCGCCCAGCCAATAGCAGCACGGGTTGCTGAGAGGTGCGGCAAGGGCTGGGCCTATGGGGTGGCGCGTTGTTGGGCTGCGGCGCCGCAGGCCGCACCCAGCTCGGGCGGCTGGGGCTGTGAGGAGGGCTGAGGGGGCGGGAGGCCGGGCGGGCCGGGGCAGCGGGCCGGGGTTCGCGCGGCGGACAGGGGGCGGAGCCGGAGCCGGAGCCGGAGTCGCCGGAGCGGACGGGCGGCTGTCGCACTGGGACCTAGGAGCCTTCGCGCTGCCCGCCATTCGCCTCTGAGGTGAGGCTGGTGCGCAGCGCGGCGGCGGGCTCGGGGCTGCAGGCCGAGAGGCGGCCGCCATGGGAGGGGTCCCCGCCTTCGGCCGTCGGCCCTGAAGGGCGGAGGCGGGGGTGCCTCGATCCTGCACACCCTTGGCCCTGGGGGCTGGTCTGTGGAGACGGCTGGACAGCTTGGCGCTGGGCTGGGTGGTGGGCTGCGGGGGCCCCTGTGGAGAAGGAGGGCGCGGGCTGGACGGTGGGTCGGCGCGGTGGTCGCGGCGGCCCGGCCCGTGGCCCCGCGGTGCCAACGGCTCCAGGCTTCGTGCACAGACGCAGGCAGACGCGGGCGTCCGGATCCTGCCAGCCGTCTGCTCTTTTTTTTTTTTTTTTTTTTAAGAAAACGGCAGCTTCTGCCGAAAGAGAAGCCACATCTGCCTGCGGACGCTAATAGGGCTGTCCTGCAACTCGATTAGGGAAGGGGCTGTTGCTCCTCCTCGCCCTCTCTTTCCTTTTTTCGTCTCGGGGAGTGTCAGAGGATTTCTTGCCTTTTAACCGTTTTATTTTTGCTCGAGTAATTCATGGTCAGGAGATTCTGTAAGGTTTTGCGTTCACTCCGTGCATTTTTACCTTAAGTATTTTTTTCGTTAGCCTGGAACTGCCAGTAGGGGTGTGACCATATGATTTTATGCCTAAATGACAGAAAGCAATTTGTCATATGCGCACGGCCAAAACATAGCTGAGCATTGCATGCAGTGCTGCTCGTAAGTTGTTACAGAAGGATTTTTTTTTTTTTTTTTTGCGGGTGAAAAATGTTACTTCTTAATGAGGATAGGAAATAAGCTGTTGTAAGGTCCACTCTGTCTTTGCTTAAACACATCAGTGAAGGCTCCCAGTGAAGTTGGAGTTGATGAGCACCAGAGAGGGGAGGGCACCCCAGGCAAAGATGAATTGTATGAGGGTGGGGTTGTACAGCTGGGGTCTTTAGTTAGCGGGCAAGTGCCAGCCCACGTGTAAATTAGTTATTTAAATCCAGAATCTTGGTATTCTGATTGTGGGTTACACTAGAATGGTAAAGTTGTTTTTTAAGGAAGTGAATGGTTTTGGCAGTCCCAACTGTTTTTCAGAGTTTTGATGTGGTTTACAGCAGGACAAATGGTATGGTTTGTTTTACTGCTTGTGTGGTTTCAGTTACAGAGGCTCACCGAAAGACGTGAATCTAAATTCTACCCAGTCTGCAAAAGGTGGGATAGTTTCTTCTCTAAAATATAATTTGTACAGCTAGCCATTTTCTCCTTTAACTCTTTGATGTTGTCTGATACTGGTAAGGTTTTGTTTGGTGTTCACTTGTTATTGATTTTGCTATAAAAGATGTTTCTTTAGATGATTATTAGTTTTTAGTTAGTTCTTTCAAGTTGTCCTTGTATTGAATCAGTAAATACTGAAGCGCTTTAAAAGATACTTTAAAAAAATAATCAGATATCCAACTGCTTAAAAATGTTCTTGATTGTCATAATTTGTAAATTTGACAGCTAATATCAAAGAGACATTTTTATTATGTGAAACTTAGAGATTAAATTGGACTTATTTATTTTTACATGTTTAATTTTTTCTACCACATGCAGAGAGACTAGTATAAAAAACTTCTCTACCCTCATCTAGCTTCAGCAGTTATTTTACTCACAGCTAGTTTTGCTTTACCTGTATTCTCATACCCAAGATGTCATATGATTTTAGCTGTTAAGTATTCTGTATGTATATTTTCTTGATTGTAACAGTTTTGAATCAGGACCGAAAGGCGTACATTGTGACATGTTCTAATCTATAGGCTCCTCTTCCATCTTTTGTTGTCGCCTGTAATTTATTTGTTGCTGAAATTGTTGGTTTGTCCTGTGGAATTACTCACAGACTGGATTTTATTCTATTTTGTACTTTACATAGTATTTGCTGTAAACGTAGTGTAATTTAGTTAGAGCTAAAGGCGTTATCAGATTCAGGCTTGATTTATTTTTGGCAAGAAGTCTTCCTAGGTTAGTAGCAGATAAGGATTAGTAGTCTTTTAAATTGAAGTATAGATGATTCATATACCATGTGTATATCAGATACATATTCTCTTCAGCTTCTTTCCATTATAGGTTATTAAAAGATATTGAATATAGTTCCTTGTGCTATATAGTTGGTACTTTTAAATCTATTTTTTATATAGTAATGTGTATCTGTTAATCCCAAATCTCCAATTTATTCTGCTCCCTCTTTCCCCTTTGGTAGCTATAAATTTGTTTAGCCTGTGAGTCTGTTTCTGCTTTGTAAATAAGTTCATCTGTATAATTTTTTTAGATTTCGCTGAAGTGATATCATATGATGTCTTTCCTTGTCTTGCTGCACTTAGTATGATAATCTTTAGGTCAATGTTGCTGCAAGTAGTCTTTCTTCATGTTTGGATCACTTAATGCTCAGTGTTTAGAGTTGTTCTTTAATTAGGTATTAAAAATGTTGATATTTTAATTATATAACTTCATCATTTATTAGCTGGAATATTTCTATAAAGAGCAATTTCCCTTCCTTCATTATTTGGTTACCTTGAATTGTAACTCTTAGGAAAGGCAGGATAAATGCTTAATCCTGCTACATTTTATATTAGTTTTCAAAATAATGGGTTGGCATCCTCCAAAAGTAGCCAGTGAATTGTGTATATGTATTTGTGTCATTGTGAATTCATGGATTTAAACGTATTTATATGGTTCAGTTCATCGTAGATCCTTACTGAGACTAAATTGTTCCATCATTGTGTAATAGGAATCTGTTCAAATTGGCTCCTAAATCCTTTAGACACAAGTCTTTGATTGCTCTTTTTTCTGGTATGACAAACCACACCAGGCTCATGTTGTACATTTTTTGTCCCAGCCCTGGAATCATCATTTCTCCAAGCGGCCTTGATTTTTTTAATGAAAAATATTATTTAGTAATTACAGTCTGTGCCGTGGAGTTGTTTATTGCTGCTAAGTTGATCATTGATCTTTTCAGTGCACACATGGCGGATTACTGACACTAAAGCAAGATGACAGAATTCTGTTTAACCCTTTTACTCTTGCATGTGTCTCTTTTTTCTTCTAAGAGAAACGTCTTGACTAATTACTCATTGTTTTATCCTACACTGTATTTCAGTATCAGAAGAATAATATGAACACTACCACCAACTAATAAGAGGTGTTTAAGTTTTTTTGTATCCTTGTTTGGAGTACGTAGTCAAATCACTGTGTTTAAAGTTGCTTAGAGCAGGTGCTGCGTGATTTTGCTACCACTGGATGTGTCGTGTTCTTCTGTTTTTTATTTTGTTTTCAATGTTTAGGAATTGCATTTTTTTTTCAAATTGAAGAAATATGTAAGTTACAGGTATACAGTGTAGTGATAAATAATTTTTAAAGTTTATACTCCATTTATAGTTATTATAAAATACTGGCTAAGGAATTGCTTTTTGTCTTGTTTTGAGGTTCCATGTGTAAGTAGGATCGTGTGGTATTTGTCTTTCTGTCTGCCCTAATTTCACTTACAGTGTTCTCAGGGTTCATGCATGTTATAGAAAGTATCAGAATTTTCTTCCTTTTTAAGGCTGAATAACATTCCATTGTATGTAAATACCACACTTGTTTATTCATTCATCCCTCTGCAAATATTTGGTTTGCTTCCACATATCAGCAATTGTGAATACTGCTGCTATGAACATGAATGTACAAATACCTCCTTGAGACCCTACTTTCAGTTCTTTGCATTATGTATTCAGGAACAGAATTGCGGATCAGATGGTAATTCTGTTTAAAAAATTTTGAGTAACCATTGTACTGTTTTCCACAATGGCTGTACCATTTTATTGATATATTCCCACCAGTAGAGCAAAAGGACTCCAATTTTTTCACATCCTTGGGAACATCTGTTTCCTTTTTTTTTTTTGATAGTAGCCACAGTGGTCATCCTAATGGATATGAGGTGGTATCTTGTAGTTTTGATTTACGCTTCCCTAATGCCATCAGGCTTTTTTCCCCACTTAACATGTGGCATCTGTGCCAGACTATAGTATAGACATACTTCTCATTCCTTTCAGTTGCATTGTGCTCTTGTATATGGTTGTGCCATGCTTTATTCAGGAAGATATGACTGCTTTTTAATGAATGTTCTTGTCAATTAATGGCCATTTTTTTCACTTATACTGTAACTTGGTGAAATTTTTCTGATGCATTTAAAGTGATCAGAATGGTAAGAAGTACTTACATAAATGTGATGTCATACTCTTGAATTCTGTTCTGTTGAGAAGACTTCAGCCTTCTCTCTTATGTGGTAGTTAGCCAATACTGATGTTAAAAGATTTCACTTTTACTTTTTTTTTTTTTTTTTGCTTTTTTAATAGCTGCTATTTCAGTCCCTCAACTGCACTAATAAGTTTGGAGTTGGCTTCAAAAATGTAATTTCTAACATCATCTAATTCATATTGACACAGTATTAATCCAATTGTAAATATCACATTTTAGTAATCTTTTTCTGTTATCTGTTCTCTCATGTATTACCTGTCTTCATAATCACTGAACTCTTGAGTATTTAGCCATTAAAGCCTAAAATACTAGACCCGTAGACTTTAGAGTGTGAAAACCAGTGCTTATAGCTGTAGTCATTAATGCTGTCTGGTAACATCAATTTTGTCAGTTCTACCTTCAAAATACGTCCTGGATCAGTCCTTCTGTCCCCTCGCCACTGTTACCACCTGGGTCCCAGTGGCTGTCATAAGTCTCTTGGACTACCGTAGCAGTGTGCAGCTGGTCCCCCAGGTCCTTTCTTTCTACTTAATCTCCACCTGGCAGCCAGAGTGATTTACATACAATAGAAATTAGATCACGGTCTGCTCAAAGACCAGTGAAATATTAATAGTTGCCTTTAGGTAACAGTGGCTGTTGGATACAGGTAGGAAGAAGCCTTAACGTTTTACTGGATAACCTCATAAATAAACCTTTCGAGTTTTGATTCATGTAATTGGATTATGTACTCAGAATAAATTAAGCAATTTTACAAACAAATCAATCCAGTGACTTCCCTTTATACTTAGAACAAAATCCACATTTTTCTTCTTTTTTTCTGTCTGTGCTCTATGGCTTGGGGAAATGATCCTGACCAAGGGTTGACCCGCGACCCCAGGCAGTGAGAGCACTGAGTCCTAACCCCAGTCAGCGCCCCCAGTTTTCTTACGGTGATCGCCCAGCTCACTTTCCTCCATTCTTCCGCTTGTCCATTTCTGCTGCATTTACATGGCCTTCTAGAACCTGTCTAGCTCTTACTATTATTATTATTTTTTTACTGAGCTGTGGAGGTGGGGTTACTGTCCACATTGAGTGCATACATTGTGGTTAAATGCCTTTGGACTTTCCTTCGATGTCTGTCACTCCCTCTGTTTAAATGACTATTGAAAACAGGGATATGCTTTTAAGTGGCAACACAGGTTTTCTAAATCCAGTTTATAAGCTTAAATTTTCATCTTTTTAAATACTCACTGTGTGCTAGGCATTGTACTTTCTATGTGTGGGAGCCAAAAAGTTCTTTCAGGTGTTTCTGTAAGATGTTTTGGAAAAACCTGTATTATTATTATTTTTTTGTGTGTGCTAGCCCAATATTATCTAATTTAATCCTTAAAACAATCCTATTGAGTGGATACTATTTTCATCTCATCAGATGGAAAGACCAAGAAAGTTTAAGTGATTGCAAGGTCACACAGGAGGTGGTGGAGCTGGGGTTCAAATCAAGGCTGTCTGACTCTGGGGCTGAGGCTCTACAGCGCCAGGCTGTGCTGCCTGCCTCCGCATGCCCCCTTAGTCCTGTCACTTCAGGCACCCGTAACTGCTGGCTCTGGCCTTCCCCGGAGGGCAGCAGCTCTGCCTTGTTTACTGCTGTGTCCTGAGGGTAGCACAGTGCCTGGAGTAGAGCAGGTCCTTAAGAAAGGTTTGTTGCATTAGTGACCTTCAGTTAATTTTTTAAAAGCTTAGCTGTGAGAAATAAAGTTCATGGCAAATTATTAAAAAGGCTCATCTGTTCCCTCAAAGCAGAAGTTGACAGACTTTTTGTAAAGGGCCAGATAATAAATATTTTAGGCTTTGAGTGAGTGTTAGTCGCTCAGCCGTGTCCGACTCTCTTCGACCCCATGGACTGGAGCTCCCACCAGGCTCCTCTCTCCATGAGATTCTCCAGGCAAGAATACTGGAGTGGGTTGCAGTTCTCTTCTCCAGGGTATCTTCCTAATCCAAGGATGGAGCCCAGGTCTCTTGCACTGCAGGCAGAGTCTTTCCCAGCTGAGCTACCAGGTCTTCCCTTAAGCTTTGAGAGCTCTATGATCTCTGTTGCAACGAAACTATTCAGCTTTGCTGTTGCATGAGAGCAGCCGTAGGTCATTCGTGACACGACTGTCCAATAAAACCTTATTTATGGATGCTGAAATTTGAATTGATTTTCATGTCCATCATATATTTATGTTGCGTATATTATTTTTTTCTAGCCTTTAAAAATCAATCAGAGCTTGTGGTCCTTATAAAAATAGGCAGTGGGCTGGACTTGGCTTCAGGTGGAGCATCATTTGCTGATTTATGCCCAGAGTTTAAACTTTTTCGTTAGACCAAGTTAGACATCTGCCTTCTGCCCTTATTTGTTTTGTTTGCCAGTGGATTTTCTTTTATTGCTTCCTGCTTTGGTCTGCAGTAAGGAACTACAGAGGAGAAGCCCTGTCCTGAGATGCCACATGGTATTGGCTGCAAGGCTATCGTTGTGGGCTTTATCCATTATAGTAAATGAAATAGAGACCCCTTTGTTCCGGAAATCTGCTTTACTTTCTTTGAGTAGAAGTTTCAGCTTCATTATTCTGGTTCTAACCCAGAATGAATGTTTGTCCTTTAGATAATATATTTCAGCTGTGGTTTAATAGTGAGCACTACTTGGAGTTAGAAAGACCTGGTTATACCTAGTTTAACTTTCTTCACTAAATAGATCTTTTATTGAGTTTAATTTTTATTTTATTTTGGAGTATAGTTGATTTACAATGTTGTGTTAGTTTCACATGTACAGGAAAATGATTATTATACATATATCCTTTTTTTTCTTTCTTTTCAGATTCTTTTCCTATATAGGTTAATCCAGAATATTGAGTAGAGTTGTCTGTGTCATACTGTAGATCCTTGCTGATAATTTTATATATGGTGGTGTGTATATGTTAATCCCAAACTCCGAACTTATCTACCCCCTCTTTCCCTTTTGGTAACCATAAGTTTGTTTCTGAAGTCTGTGAATCTTTTTCGTAAATAAGCTCATTATTATTACCTCTTTAGAGTTTGCACATGAGTGATAGATGGTGTTTGGCTTTCTGTCCTGACTTCACTTAGCACGCTCATTTCTAGGTCCCTCCCTGTTGCTGCACGTTTGCTGGATTGATCTTAAGCTAGCATTATGCCTGGCCCAGAGGGAGAATCCAGGAAGTGGCAGAGCTCCTTTTCTACCCTCACCTCCATCACTGTCTCCACCTCACATCCTTGGACACATCACTTCCCTTTTTTGAACTTCAGTTTCCCCGTTTGTACTGTGGGTATGATAATGCCCTCCGTAAGTGCCTCAGAGAGTTGGTATGATGATTTGGGACTCCCTGGTGGTCCAGGGGTTGAGAGTCCACCTTGCGGCTCAGGGGACATGAGTTCAGTTCCTGGTCAGGGAACTAAGATCCCACATGCCGCATGGTAACTAAGCCTGCATGCTCTGGAGGTGCAGACGGAGAGCCTGTGTACCACAACCCAATGCAGCCAATAAATAAAAATAAATATAAAAAAAAGAATTGGTATGATGATTAAATTAAAAAGTACTTTGAAGCTATAGGTGCTGCTTAAGTGTGTTATTATCACACATATTTAGAATATACTTGAGGGCAAAAACGAGAGAGGAATCATTACTAATGGTGCATTAACTTCTCTTAAATGCACCCCAACTATTACTTATCTCATCCCTCTGGGTGTGAAAGATTGTGCTGAAAAAGCTATGCTATACATATTGTAGCTCATCTGGCCAAATGAGAGGTTAGTGTTTGAGAAAATGTAATGCTTATAATTCAGAGGTGCCATTGCCACAGAAGCTTACTACGCAGAATTGTGAATTTGAGCCAGAAGTCTTGAAACTCAAATCCTCGGGGCTAACACTGTCTCGATTTTACCTGAAAGATGCTGCTTCACTGTCTTCTTGCTGCATCGCTTCACACAGGTGTTCTGCTGCCACCCTGATCTTTGTTCTTCTGTATAGCATGTCCTTGTTCTGTGACTGCTTTTAAGATTTTCCTATCACTGGTTTTGCAATTTTATTTTGGTGTGCTTTTCTTTAATTTCTTTCTTTCTTTGACCATACCAGTTCTTAATTGGGGCATGCGGGGTCTTTGGTTGTGGCATCTGGGATCTAGTTCCCTGACTAGGAATTGAACCGAGGCCTCCTGCATCGGAAGCAAGGAACCTTAGCCACTGGACTGCCAGGGCAGTCCCTTGATGTGCTTTTGAATTCAGTGGGGTTTTCTTTTCTTTTTCCTGTTTCCTGTGGTTGGGGTTCATTGACCAGCTGTCTTGGGTCTCTGGGTTTATAGACCTAAATTTACAGATCCAGAGTTATATATCTGTGGGTTTGTTCCTCAAACTTGAGAAAATTTTGGTCGTTATCTTTTCATGTATATATGCTTCTCGATGTTGTCTTTGAGAACTCCAGTTCCATTCATATTGGACTATGTAAATTTGACCAACAGCTCAGGGATGCTCTTTATTTATTTGATGGTCTTTTTCCTTTGCTTTTTTTTAAATTGCTCTGTCTTCAAATTCACCACTTTAATCTACCATGAATCTTGTTCAGTGTAATTTTCATCTTACATGGTATAGCTTTCATCTTGAGAATTTCAATTTGTATCATTTTTATATCTTCCATCTCTCTACTTGAGGTTTTGAATGTATGTAATATAGTTGTACTAACTGTTTTAGTGAACTTGTCCACTAATTTTAACTTGACTTTCAGTTCTCGGTTGGTTTGATTGATTTATATCTCCAATATGGATCTTGTTTTTCTGCTTCTTTGCTTGTTGGGTAGTTTTTTATTGGATTCCAGACATTGTGAATTTTACATTGTTGGATTCTGAATCATTATTTCTTCCTATAAACATTCTTAAACCTTGTTTGCTCTGTTTTGTTAGCAGTAGGACTTTAAAGTTTTTACTATGTTGTAGATAGTGAATGGCCACATTTTCTTTTACGTAAACTCTTAGCCTCCTGTGGAGAAGGAAATGGCAGCTCCCTCCAGTGTTCTTGGCTAGAAAATCCCATGGTTGGAGTAGCCTGGCAGGTTACAGGCCATGGGGTAGCAGAGAGTCTGGCACGACTGAGCGACTTCACTTAGCCTCCTTGAGAATGGAAAGTCACTGAAGCAGCAATGATAGCAACATTTTACCTGCTTTACCTGTGAATCTGATAGAGCATTTTGTTTTTATTTTCCCCTGTGCTTTGGCAAGTTATTTTGGTAAGTAGAGGACTGTCCTTTTTTGAATTTCCTTTAGTCTGAGGTTTTAAAAGCTGAGTCTGAGAGTGGGTTAAGTAGCAGATGAAATATGCTGATACCTGCTCAGTTTGTTCAGTGCTTACTAGCTGTCACATGGCTCTTTCAAATATTTAAAATATTTAGGAACTTTGACATAGCATAATATTAAACTTTAACAGAGCTGTTTAATACTTCATGCTTGTTCTGACCTGTATACAGGAGGCTTGAGTTGGAAGGAGTGAAGGGAGGCAGGTTTAATTTCATTTGCCCTTTGAGCTTTATTCCAGAAATACCTTTTTAAATAATTGTTGTGCCTAATGTATAACACTGTTTTTGATATCTGCTAGCTTAAAGTGTTGAGCATATTTTGATATGATTTTATATTAATTCAAAATATACATAAGAAAAAGCATTTTTCCTACATGGGAAAAAATAGCACTTTTAAATGCAGTAGGAGTGGAGTCTGGAGGACACTTAAATTTTAACTGAACAGTATCTTGAAAACCCCCTCTGCCAGGATAAAGTGACAGCAGTAACTTTTAAAATGTTGTTTTGCCAGGATATTTTCCATTCTGTAGCGTTCATTAACTTGGAGTCCCATTTCTTCACATATAGTTATTGAGCACATGTTTTGTGCTGGGGACTGCTCTAGGCACGATGAACAGAGCAGAGGATGAGATGCATGTCCCTCTCTTGGGAGCTTCAGTTCTGGAGTGAGAGATGAGGTAATAAAGCTCGACTGTCGGTAGTAGTAACTGCTGTGAAGAGCACAGAAGCAGAATAGGGGACGGAGGGTGATGGCAGTGAGGTCTGTCGTAGTTGGGAGAGTGAGGGAGGCTTCTCTGAGGAGGTGACGTTTAGTTAGAGATGGAATCTGTGTGCATCTGGGGGAGAGCTTTTGGGCAGTGGAGACCCATCTTACTGTCTGTGGTTTCTTGTTGCCTGTTGGTGGGGGCAGGTAATGTAGGCTAGACATCTGGGAAAAGAAAGCCCATATGGGCTGTGAACTAGATGAGGAAGCAGAGCAGGTGCTGTTTGTCCCTTATACCTGCCTAGGGCCTGGCACTGGGTACTGCTGAGATGAAATGAATTTTCTTTGGTGGAGCCCATCTAATAATGGCAAAGTTCGTATTAGTGGTGGTAGTATCATTATTAAATAATTATTAAGTTATAGCCACAGGTAATTTTTATTGTGCACTCTGTGGGGTGTGTCAGTGTACCATTTTGCAGATGAGGAAGCCATGAGGCAAGCTGAGAAACTTGCCCAAGAGCACTCAGCTGGAGCGGTAGTGTGTGCACACCTCCTTTGAAAAACGCATTGTTAAAGTGGTCACACACAATGATACTGATTCTGCTCCTCTTTAACACATCTTGCAAATGTGCAATGACAGCACACAGATCTGCCATTCTCTTTAATAGCCTCAGGCTGTTTCTTTATTGATAGGGGTTTGTTCCCAGGCTTTTCTGTTGCACGCTTTCTAAGGTGAGTAGTCCGGGTCTTCGGGCGCTGTGGCGCGCGCGTGTAGGTGTCGGCTCAGGAGGGAAGCTGCTCGGTCCAGGGATGGTTTGCATGTTGTTGTGCAGTCACTCAGTCGAGTCTGACTCTTTGCCACCCTGTGAACAGTAGCATGTGAGTCCTCTGTCCCTCACCATCTCCTGAAGTTTGCCTCAATTCGTTGTTGATGTCGTTCAGCCATCTCATTCTCTGACGCCCTCTTCTCCTCCTGTTCTCAGTCTTTCCCAGCATTAGGTACTATTGCAGTAAGTCAGCTGTTCTCATCAGATGACCAAAATACTGGAGTTTCATCTTTAGCATCAGTCCTTCCAACGAGTATTCAGGGTTGATTTCCCTTAGGATTGACTGATTTGATCTCTTTGCTGTCCAAGAGACTCCCTTTAATTTGCATAGCTGTCTCCAAATTACCCTCTAAGGAGCTGTACCAGTTTGTACACCCACCAACTGCATGTATTCCTCACGTAAGAAAGTGTGTATGTGTAACATACAGGTGATCATGGCACCTGTCTTACAATTATTCTGAGGTTTAAGCTGGATTTAGAAAAGGCAGAGGAATCAAATTGCCAACATCTGCTGGATCATAGAAAAAGCAAGAGAATTCCAGAAAAACATCCGCTTTATTGATTACACCAAAGCCTTTGACTGTGTCGATCACAACAAACTGTGAAAAGTTCTTAAAGAGATGGGAATACCAGACCACCTTACCTGCCTCCTGAGAAATCTGTATGCCGGTCAAGAAGCAACAGTTAGAACCAGACATGGAACAATGGACTGATTCCAGATTGGGAAAAGAGTATGTCAAGGCTGTATATTGTCACTCTGCTTATTTAACTTATATGCAGAATACATCATTCAGAATGCCAGGTTGGGTGAAGTACAATTGGAATCAAGATTATAGGGATGGACAAGGAGACAACCCAGGCCCTCAGGCTGCTGAGCAGGGTATAGACACAGCTGTGCCTTTGGATTCAGACAAGAAGCTTCCTGAAATGGACATTGATTGATTCCAACAATTGTTTATATTAAAACAGACTATATGAAGCTAACAAAAAAAAAAGATTGCAGGGAGAAATATCAATAACTTCAGATACGCAGGTGACACCACGCTTATGGCAGAAACTGAAGAAGAACTAAAGAGTCTCTTGACAAAAGTGAAAGAGGAGAGTGAAAGAGTTGACTTAAAGCTCAATGTTCAGAAAACTAAGATCACGGCATCCGGTCCCATCACTTCATGGCAAATAGATGGAGAAACAGTGGATGACTTTATTTTTCTGGGCTCTGAAATCACTGCAGATGGTGATTGCAGACATGAAATTAGAAGACACTTACTCCTTGGAAGGAAAGTTATGACCAACCTAGACAGCATATTGAAAAGCAGAGACGAACAAAGGTCCGTCTAGTCAAGGCTATGGTTTTCCCAGTGGTCATGTATTTATGTGAGAGTTGGACTATAAAGAAAGCTGAACGCCGAAGAATTGATGCTTTTGAACTGTGGTGTCGGAGAAGACTCTTGAGAGTCCCTTGGACTGCAGGGAGATCCAATCAGTCCATCCTAAAGGAGATCAGTCCTGGGTGTTCACTGGAAGGACTGATGCTGAAACTGAAACTCCATTACTTTCGCCACTTGACGCGAAGAGCTGACTCACTGGAAAAGACCCTGATGCTGGGAAAGATTGGGGGCAGGAGGAGAAGGGGACGACAGAGGATGAGATGGTTGGATGGCATCACTGACTCAATGGCCATGGGTTTGAGTGGACTCCGGGAGCTGGTGATGGACAGGGAGGCCTGACGTGCTGCGGTTCATGGGGTCGCAAAGAGTTGGACCCGACTGAGCAGCACTGAACTGAGCTGAACTGAACTTACGGCAGAAAGTGAAGAGAAACTAAAGAGCCTCTTGATGAAGTGAAAGAGGAGAGTGAAAAAGCTGGCTTAAAGCTCAACATTTAGAAAACTAAGATCCTGGCATCCGGCCTGGCATCCGGTTCCATCACTCCATGACAAACAGTTAGAGAAACAATGGAAACAGTGAGAGACTTTTTTTGGGCTCCAAAATTATTGCCGATGGTGACTGCAGCCATGAAATTAAAAGATGCTTGCTCCTTGGAAGAAAAACTATGACCAGCCTAGACAACATGTTGAAAAACAGAGACATTACTTTGCCGACAAAGATCTGTCTAGTCAAAGTGATGGTTTTTCCAGTAGTCATGTGTGGATGTGAGAGTTGGACCATAAAGAAGGCTGAGTGCCGAAGAATTGATGCTTTCGATCTGTGGTGCTGGAGAATTACTCTTGAGAGTCCCTTGGACTGCAAGGAGCTCCAGCCAGTCGATCCTAAAAGAAATCACTCCTGAAGGACTGATGCTGAAGCTGAAACTCCAATACTTCGGCCACCCAATGTGAAGAACTGACTCATTGGAAAAGTCCCTGAGGCTGGGAAAGATTGAAGGTGGGAGGAGAGGGGATTGACAGAGGATGGAGATGGTTGGATGGTGTCACTGAGTCGAAGGACATGAGTTTGAGGAAACTCCAGGAGCTGGTGGGGGACAGGGAGGCCTGGCGTGCTGCAGTCCGTGAGGTCGCAAAGAGCTGGACATGACTGAGTGACTAAACTGAACTGATGAGGTTAAATGAATTAAATGCTGCCTAGTAAGTGGCTGTTACATATTACTAATACAATTATTAACCATATTTCTGAACCTTGTTACCAAAATATTATAAGCCTAGAAATGGTTTCAGGAGGTTAGAAAAGGGGTTTATACAGTTAACCATAGAAATGTGTGCCTCCAAATGCTGTCCCCTTTTCAGCCCTGCACTGAGGCCTTGGGAGCTCCGGGGGCCTGTGGGCCTCAGGCTGAGGTTGAGATCAATCCCACAGGCACATGCAGATAACAGCCGGGGCGCCCTCAGGGGCCAGATGCTGGCTCCTGTGTGTCTCTGCAGCTGAACTTTCTGTGTATCCATAGGAGGAGAAGGGCCCTTTAGAATATCCTGCCTCTGACGCTTGTTCTCCCCTTCTCTTAATTTAGTAAGGCTTAATTTAAATTTGCCTTATGGTTTGGCTCATTGGGAATGACTCAGGGAGCACCTCACCTGAGAAGCAGGTTTTCTCACCTGCATGCTGTTGCTTGGCATTGCTTGTGGAGGAGACCAGCAGTGTGCTGCCAAGGAGGGAGCAGCTCTTTAGTCAGGAGGCGTGCGTTTCCTGCAGGGTCCCTGAGGGTTTCCCAGCACTGCATGACGAAGTCATGTGACTGCGCCTAGCCTGTTTTTTTTGTCACATGTTGTGAAAACTCTTTGAAAATGCAGATGCTGAATGAAGAAGCATTTATCCAAAAATTGGTATGTGAATGTTCATAGCAGTGTTACTATTAATAGCTGAAACATGGAAACAAACCCAGTAATAGGGGATGAAATACTGATGCATGCCAAGCATGGCTGAACTCAGAAACGTTATGCTAAATGAAAGAAGCCAGGGAAAGAGGTGGTGGGGGAACGGAGGAATAGGAATGGGGAGTGACTGTCAAGGTGTGTGGGGCTTCTTCAGTGTTGAAAATGTCATAAAATTAGATTGTGATGACGGTTGTATGTGTCTGTCATACAAAAACCCACTGAACTGTACACTTTAAGTTGCTGAATTGTATGATATGTGAATACATACCAGTAAAGCTGTAAAAATGTGAATACTGCATTAGGCATTTTTATTCTCACTGAAGTAACTAAATTGTCAACTGTTAGTACAGTGCTGGGTATTAGGGGTATGGCATCTGGATGCATTTTGCCACTTAAACTTTATAGCCCTGATCAAGTTGATGAAACCCTCTGAACTCATTTTAAATAGTGATCACAGCAGTCTCGTCTACCTGCCGTTGCTGTGGGGCTGCAGTGGGGCTTTTGAACGGCGTGTGGCATGTCGGCGTGCTGTCAGCCTGCATGCCCTTTCCTTTCCCTCCCAGGGTACAGGCCAGGGAGAAGCAGGTGTTAGGAGGGGAAGGCAGAGAAATCAGCAAAGAGCCCCGGTTACTAGCTGCTCCCAAGTTTTTCAAGTACATTTCTGTGCAGAGATAATTTTGTTTGTTACAGCTGTAAGCTTTTGCAGCTTAGCACGAACTTTGTGGTTAAGCCGTCCTTTCCAAGATTTAAGAATATTTCAGTTAAGAGTCCAGCCTTGTTCCCAGGTGATAGGTTGTTATTGCACAGAACTTCAGTCAAGAACAGAGGGTAGAAATGATGCTGAGTCTCATGGAATGAACTCCCTTTAGGACTGAGTGTCTGCTTCCATAGGAGAGATGTGAAGATAGTTGACCATTGTTGGGGAGCTGGGTGACCCTGTCATCCACATGCTGAGTTTATTCTGAGAGTTGTCCCCGGGAACTGAAAACACTCTGTACTTTGACAGCATCACCACCAGGAATGTCCCTTACCTAGAATGTCTGGAATACTGAATGTGCTCTGCTTTCCCCGGGAACTGAAAACACTCCGTACTTTGACAGCATCACCACCAGGAATGTCCCTCACCTAGAATGTCTGGAATACTGAATGTGCTCTGCTTTCTGCCTAGGGTGTTTGATTATTTTGGAAAATAGGGAATTTCTTCAGGGAAACATTTCCAGCTTTTGGTCAGACAGTAATAGTATGAATTTTGTTTGACTCTAGTTTGTAATGATCGTAGTCACATTTAGGAGACTTATTAATTCATGGAACTTTTAAAAAGGCCTTCAGTGTGCCAGGCATTGTACTGGGTGGGCATTGGGCATCAAACACAACAGGAACAGAGGTCCCACTTCAAGGGCTCATGGCTCGTCAGATCAGAGAGTTGGAAGCCCATGAGGATGAGGACACGGAGACTCCTGCTAGGGGCTTCTCTGTAGGGACAGGAGCGCTCTCTAGAACATTGAAGTGTTTCATATCACTCACTCACAGTTATTTTTATTATTTCTACTTTATAAAAATCAAGCTAGGAGTTTTAAATATGTTTTACTTTTTCTTGGTGGATAATTACCATTTTGATGTCTTCATAATGCACTGGGGTGAAGTAGAATCCTCAGGAACATAGTGCACAGTTTGCTGACTACAGCTATCTAAGGTTGCCAGTACCTTTTTAAAATGAGTTATTTGTATGTTATTTCAGCTCTTGACCCCAGATTTTACTGTGCTGTGAAAACAGCCGTGATGTCATCTTTAGTCTCAGGGAAAATCAAGACTGAATGAGAGTTGCAGGGACACACGAGTTACATCGTATGTGATGTATGTTTTTTTCCCCTGAAGGAGCGTATGGATTGTGCTTTTATTTTTTATTTTTTGGCCACATCTGATGAATTGCAGTATCTTAGTTCCCTGACCAGGGATTGAACCTGGGCCCCAGCAGTGAAAGCATTGAGTCCTAACCACTGGATGGTCAGCGAATTTGGTTCATGTTTTTAAATTCAGATAAGCAGAACATTTGTAGCTATATAATCTAAGCTATAATCTAACTTTCAGAGTAGATTCAAGGATTAGAAATTATATAAAGCATAGTTTGATTGCTAAGTGGTTTGGAGTTTATTCTTTTTCTAACTTCTTAGAAGTTGATTGCATACTTATTTTTGATAGAAGTGTTGAGGGCTATCCATTGCTGTAGAAACGTTGAAGGCTATACGTTTCTCTAGAAGTAGGTCTTAGTAAACCCAGCAGTTTCAAAGTATAATATTTTTATTATATGTGTTCAGATTTTCATTATGATTTCTTCTTTGGCCTGACATTATTTAAAAGTGTGCTTTAAAATTTCCAAATATATGTTTTAAAAGATTATCGACTTGTTTTAATTACATTGTGGTCAGAGTGATGTTTTGTATGTACCAATTCTCTGGAATTTGTTGAGATTTTTAGTTCCATCCAGGTGTGAGGTGAATGTTTAATAAACATAGTGTTCTAGAGAAGAATTTTTTTAAGGATGTCATTTTCAAATGTTTGTTTGTTTACTTTGACCCTGCTGTGAGGCTCGTGGATCTCAGTCCCCCACCCAGTTCTGGCACTGCAGTGAAGGTGCTGAATCCTAACCCCTGGACCACCAGGGGACTCCCATGAGATGTAATTGTTTTGGAGAGCAGGGAGCCGCAAGGTTCTGGGTACTTCTGATGATCTTACTGTTACATTGTTCTTTTTTTCTGCTTACTGTTTGCTGACTTTTTTACTGTTTTGCCTGTTAATAATTAGCTCATGGTTTGGTGTTAATCTCTACGTTATGGGCTAGACGACCCATTATGGTGGTGCATGCGTGCGTACTCTGTCAGTTCAGTCGTGTCCAACTCTCTGTGACCCTGTGGACTGCAGCCTGCCAGGCTTCTTTGTCCGTGAGATTCTCCAGGCAGGAATACTAGAGTGGGCTGCCGTTTCCTCCTCCAGGGGCTCTTCCCAATTCAGGGATTGAGCCCACGTCTGCTGCTTTACAGGCAGATTCTTTGCCCACTGAGCCACCTGGTAGGCCCATTGTTATGATGGTAGATTTTCAATTTCTGAGTTTTTACTGTTTTTGCTTCATATGTGTTGACACCATTTTATTAGGCATATATATATATATGAATGTTTTATTGTTAAGTTGAAATTTTTTTAATCACTTTTTAGAATGGTGCTGCCATTCTAAAGAAATAACTTTCTTTTCCATGGTCTTTATTATCTCAACATTAATATAGATGTTCCAGCTTTCTTTTGGTTGGTTGTTTGGTATGCATATTTTCATCTGTTTACTTTCAAACTTTTTATGTTCTGTTTTTATGTTTTATGATTATATTGTTTCTTCTGTGGCTGCTTTAACAGATTACCACAAACTTGGTGCTTTAAAACAAGAGAAATTTTCTCTCACAGCTCTGGAGGCCAGAAATCCAAAACCAGTACCACCAAGCCAAAATCTCTGTGTTGATGGGCACATGCTTCCTCTTGAGTTGCAGTGGAGAGAGTTTCTTCTTGACTCTAATGCCTTTCAGCATTCTTTGGCTGTAGCGGCATCACTCCATTCTTGAGGTCCTGGTCAGATTGCCTCTTCTCTTGTCTTTGTAGCCAGCATTTCTGTCTGCCTCCTTTTTGTAAGGATGCTGGTGATTGCATTTAGGGTCCATCCAGGTAATTAAGGATAATCTTACCACTCTCAGTACCTTAATTACATTTCCAGAATCTTTGCAACATAAAGTAAGGTTATCGGTAACAGGGATTAGGACTGATTTCTCTGGGGATCGTCACCAAACCTACCACAGTGGGTATTATTATATCTGACTTTTAACTGGTGTAATAACATTTCCATTTATTGTGTTGCTGATAGATTTGTACTTTTTCTGTCATCTTACAATTTGTCTTCTATCTGTAATTTCCCCCCTGCATTCTTGCCTTTTTGAACAACCAGGTTGTTTGGCTTGTTTTTCATTATGTATTCTCCTTGTTGGTTTGGAAGTTACATAATCTGTTATGTTCCTTTCATGGTTGTCCTTGAAATTTTGCCATGCATATTTAACAAAGTGAAATTAGTTTCATATTCCACTATCAGACAAAACAAAGACATTAAAATACTTTCAGTTCAGTTCAGTCGCTCAGTCGTGTCCGACTCTTTGCGACCCCATGAATCGCAGCACGCCAGGCCTCCCTGTCCATCACCAACTCCCGGAGTTCACTCAGATTCACGTCCATCGAGTCCGTGATGCCATCCAGCCATCTCATCTTCGGTCGTCCCCTTCTCCTCCTGCCCCCAATCCCTCCCAGCATCAAAGTCTTTTCCAGTGAGTTAACTCTTCGTATGAGGTGGCCAAAGTACTGGAGTTTCAGCTTTAGCATCAGTCCTTCCAAAGAAATCCCAGGGCTGATCTCCTTCAGAATGGACTGGTTGGACCTCCTTGCTGTCCAAGGGACCCTCAAGAGTCTTCTCCAACACCACAGTTCAAAAGCATCAATTCTTCAGTGCTTAGCTTTCTTCACAGTCCAACTTTCACTTCCATACATGACCACAGGAAAAACCGTAGCCTTGACCAGACGGACCTTAGTCGGCAAAGTAATGTCTCTGCTTTTGAATATCTATCTAGGTTGGTCATAACTTTTCTTCCAAGGAGTAAGCGTCTTTTAATTTTATGGCTGCAATTTAATCCCAATTAAAGCCAGTGATCAATTTACTTGCTACTTTGTCCAGTATTTTAGTCTAGCCTTTTTTTTTTAAACTCCTAGATTGGACAGGATCATCATTATATTTTTCAAAAACATTTTTAGATTTGCTTTCACATTTAGCAGTTTCTTAACTCATGATGCTTACTGCTTTTCTGATTTTTACCCTTGGATCATTTTTTTCTTCATTCTCCAGTCAAGAATACTGGAGTGGGTTGACATTGCCTTCAGGGGATCTTCCTGATTCAGGGATCAAACCCAGGTCTCTTGCATTGCAGGTAGACTCTTTACCATCTGAGCCACCAGGGAATCCCTTTTCTTCATTAGAAACTCCTTTACTGTAGGTTTGTAGATAGTAACTCTGTTTTTGTTTATCTGGAATGACATTATCTCATAGGCATTCTCCAAAAATAGTCTCGCTTGGTATGGAAATCTAGATTGACGAGTATTTCCCTTGGAGTAGGTTCTCTACTTTTGTTGTTTCTGTTACAAGTTTGCTGATAGTCTGACTGTTATTCTTAGGTAGGTGATGTCTTTCTTTCCTTTGTCTGCTTTTAGAGAAAGCGTTTTTGCCTTAGCTGTTGTGCAGAATGATCACAGTATTTATGAGGCAGATGTTTGCTTTGCTGATACTTGTGAACTCCTGCCGCTCGGTTCTGGAGGCTTGCCAGCCATTCCCTCTGCATTTCTTATTCTGTCTCTGTCATAGGTTGCCTCTCCTTGTTCTTCTGTGCTTGTTCTCTGGTTAATTTCTTTTAAAATCTGTCTTTTAATTCAATGATTCCTGTTTGTATGCAAGCTGCTGTTGATTCATTTTTTTTTCTTTGAAATTATTTATATTGTTTGATTGCAATATTATAAAATACATGCAATATTCCTATAATTAATACAATCTACTTTAAAAACTAAAAGCATTGGATAAATTATATTCATATCTTATTGTTATCACATAGTCCATGAGATACATTTCTTAGTAGAGTCTTGTTTTGAAAATACTTACTTTTATTCACCTCACTTCAGTACACATAAATATTTTTCAACAGATCTCCTGACTGTACTGAATACTGCTTTCCTACCTCCATGTTTAGCCTCATTTACTGTGAGGCTATACAGACATCTTGTAATGGTTGTTTCAACCTACTAATTAATCTGTTTATAAATTAATTTAGTGAACATAAAATATATATCTAATGTTTTCTGTGTGTCATGACACCCTCTAATTTTCTCCTCTATTATATACTCCATTACATTCATACACCTTTCACCCATCATAACAGATGTCATCCACACTTGGTTAGCTCTGTTGGATATTATTATAGTTCACATGAAACTTGAGGCATGATTCCTTAGTGGAGATGTTTCCTCTTCTTATATTTTGGTTAGTTCTCAATATTGTCACTTATAACTTATTTCCTTCATCTTAGTCACTGGCTGAACTTGTTATAAATGTTCTCAACAGTTATATCCATGCCACCCCTAATCTCCTTGTTTGGTATATTAATGCGATCTCTATTGATAGCCACCCTATTAAATAGTATGTTTAACAGAGGGAGGTTATTTAACTTTTCTAGGTTCTTATCTCTTCTCTCTAAAATTGAGAGAAAAAGAATACCTACTACAGAGCATTGTTAGGAATTCTAAATAACATGTGACTTAAAAGAGTAACAGCAGTAGTGAAGTCGCTCAATCATGTCCGACTCTTTGCGACCCCATGGACTGTAGCCTACCAGGCTCCTCCCTCCATGGGATTATCCAGGCAAGAGTACTGGAGTGGGTTGCCATTTCCTTCTCCTAATTCATTGTTGATTAAACTTTTTTGTTTCTAAATCATTTCATTTCTAAAAGTTGTTTGGTTTTTTTTTTCAGCTCTTCTTGCTTATTTTAGATAGTCCCTGGGGATTGTCATATTTATGATTAATTTATTTTTAAGCACTTCATACATAGTTATTCTGTGTCTTGTTGGTAATTCTAGTATCTGAAGTCTTTGAGGGCCCTGACCTCAAAGTCTATAAGATATTTATTTCTTCAGTGATTGTCACTTACGGAGATTGTTTTGGGGTTTATTGAATTTTTAACTTGAACCCCATATTTGGTTGATCTTAACCTGCGGGATAACCTGAGGATGTTTTTTCCTGAGATGATTTTGTTCTCTTCTACTGTGACCCAAGGTTTTTCCTCCTGAGTCCATTTCCACCCCCTGATAGAGTTCAGCTCATCAGCTACTCCTTTTTTTGCCTCTACCAACTGAGAGTTTGTCATTTGAGTTCTGGTCATGTCGCTTTCTGTGAGTGATTCCAATTCAGAGTTCTGGTTTCAGTCTCAAGGTTTTTGGCTGTTATTGTTGTAGTTGTTGTTTTGCCCTTGGAGGTTTTATGTATTTCTTACATGCAAATAATATTTAGAAAATAATAGTATGGAACATCTTATTTGAGTGGTGGGGACTCTAAAATTTTATTTCTTACTTGAGCTCTACAAGTGGTATTTGTTAGTAATGGGAATAGTGGTTGTGTATTGGTATAAAACTTAGGAAAAGGATGTTTAGTATGAGGTGATTCTGAAATGCACAGTTTGAAGGTTAGTGGAGTTGATGTTTTTGGTACAGGAAAGAGTGAGCCTACAGCTTGACCAGCATATGAGACTTGGCTAAAGTTATGTGTGCAGTTTTTTCATCTATAAAATGATCATGTGGTTTCTCAAGTTCTTTCTGGTGCTAAAAATGTGTACTCACAAGGTTTTGTCTCACTGCTCTTTATGTCTGTTACGTTAATTTAATCAGCATTGTTTAAAATCTGTGTTTAGAGAATTGTGTTGGGAATTTTGGAAGGTGAAGCATTTAATAGCTCCCTGCTTCAGTAAGCTTGAAATCTAGGCATTGTATTAAAGATTGACAGTACAGAGCAGTGATGTGTCTAAGAGGGAACTCAGAAAGTGGTACTGCCGTGTGTTCCCTGTGCTTGCGTTGAGGAAGACAGTGCCCATCGTGAGTGTTCTTCTTAAAATACACATATAACTTCTCTTTATTTAGTTTTGACTGCACTGGGTCGTCATTGATGCGAGGGCTTTTCTCTAGTGGTGGCAAGCAGGCTTCTCACTGCACTGGCGCCTCTTGTGGGAGCCTCTTAAGGCACGCAGGCTTCAGCAGTTGTGGTTCCCAGACTCCGGAGCACAGGCTCAGTAGTGGTGCTGCATGGGCTTAGCTGCGCCACAGATGTGGGATCCTCCTGGACCAGGGATCAAACTCTCGTCTCCTGAATTGGCAAGTGGACCCTATCACTGAGCTACCAAGGAGACCTCAGTCCGTCTTTAAAGATGCTAATGCTGCTTGAAATAATAGTAACAACAGCAGCCGTTTATTCTATTTACTGTGTGCCAAGCACTGTATGAAACATTTGACAAACACTAACTCATTTAATCATAGGGAAGTAGATAATAACATCATTCCCACTGACAGGTGAAGACACTGAAGCCTAGAGTGCGTGTGTGTGCTCAGTTGCTTAGTTGTGTTGCACTCTCTGCGATCCCATGGGCTATAGCCTGCAGACTCCCCTGTCCCATGAGATTTTCCAGGCAAGAACACTGGAGTGGGATGCCATTTCTTTATACAGGGGATCTTCCCCACCCAGGGATCGAACCCACCTCTCCTGCGTCTCCTAGGCAGGCGGATTCTTGATCACTGAGCCACTTGGAAAGTTTATAGAGAGAGTAAAAATGTGGCCAAGGTTATGCAGCTAGAAAATGGTAAACTGGGATCACAGCCCAGGAAGCTTGGTTTGACGGTCTCTACTCTAGATATGAATTGAGCACATTTATTAAACAGCATTGAGAGGCTAGCGGAACTGTTATGAAGACCCAAGCCAGGTGTTTTGTGTATCAATATTATCGCTCAGATTTTGGAAATATAAACAGAATAGGGTTCATTACAGTTCAGTTAAATTTGTTCAGTTGAACAGATGGTTGGTTGGCTTATCTTTGGCTGCCTCACCCAGAGTTGTTTTTAAAACCACCCCAAGTCTCTTTCAGTAATCTACACTACAGTATTGATTTAGAAATTGAGTTAGAGTGAGAAACTTCACTTCTTTATTTGTGCTCCATGTGTTGATAGAACACAGTAGTTTTAATAGAATGTTTTTAATTAATGTATTTTAACGTTTAGTTGGTTAAACTTAACGTTCTTGAAGCTTTTGAAATGAACTTTTTAAGCAACTGCTTTCACATTCTCATCAGATATTTGATAATTAAAATATTTCCTGTTTGTCGGGTGCTCACTGTGCCAGACATTGTAGTGGATAGTTTACACTTACTTTTTCTAATTGTCCCAACAGCCATGAAATATGATTTGAACATATTTTATTACAAATGAGGAAACGAAGGTAAAAAAGATGACAGTGAAGCTTATGAGGCAGTAGCGGGTGCTGCTGGTGCAGAGTTGAAACGTTCATCACTGGGCCTGGTGGGGAGGGAGAAACACACCCCTCAGTCTCCAGGGAGAAGGCAGTGAGATAACTGGAAAAGAGCCATCAAGTAAACTGCAAATGGATTCAGGAAAGATGTTGAAAATTATAGAGACTGTAGAGAAAAAGCAAAATAGTGTTTATCAGAGAGAATTCCTAAAACTTTCTTGGAACAGTTTCTCATACATGTGCCAATAAAGGAATAACTTTCTATTTAAAAGCAGAAGAATTCTAAGGAAGAGGTTTGCAGACCAAAATATTAAAATGCTAAAATGTTTGCTCATTGAAAAATAAAACTATGGAAGATAATAGTCTGAAAATGTCAAATATGACAAAAGATCATTGTAAATATACAGTTTAATTCAAATTTGTAGGAATAAATACATCACGATTTCAATAGATAGGCATGTGGACAGAGAAATTAATAGACAGTAATGGAAATTTCAGATATAAATAAGCATATAAAAAACATTCATCCTTTCTTGCTAATCAGAGAAATACCAAATAAAGCAGCCACTTCCGTTTCATCAAATAAGGGACGTTTTTCTGATACCTCTGCTTCCTTTTCAGAGTATTGAGCTAAAAAGGAACTGAAACTTTTTATTTCATCCTAACCCATGTGGAGAGTTACTTATGCTGTAAACTTTCTTTTCCAATTTACACTGTTTTATTTAGCAACTGTTTTTTGAGCTCTACTCTAGGCAAGGTCCCACACTAGGATTTTTTAAAAGGCTCAAAGTTCTCCAAGCCAGGCTTCAGCAATACGTGAACTGTGAACTTCCAGGTGTTCAAGCTAGTTTTAGAAAAAGCAGAGGAACCAGAGATCAAATTGCCAACATCCACTGGATCACCGAAAATGCAAGAGAGTTCCAGAAAAACATCTATTTCTGCTTTATTGACTATGCCAAAGCCTTTGACTGTGTGGATCACAATAAACTGTAGAAAATTCTGAAAGAGATGGGAATACCAGACCACCTGACCTGCCTCTTGAGAATCCTATATGCAGGTCAGGAAGCAACAGTTAGAACTGGACATGGAGCAACAGACTGGTTCCAAATAGGGAAAGGAGTACATCAAGGCTGTATATTGTCACCTTGCTTATTTAACTTATATGCAGAGTACATCATGAGAAATGCTAGGCTGGATGAAGCACAAGCTGGAATGAAGATTGCCGGGAGAAATATCAATCACCTCAGATAAGCAGATGACACCACCCTTATGGCAGAAAGTGAAGAGGAACTAAAGAGCCTCTTGATGAAAGTGAAAGAGGAGAGTGAAAACGTTGGCTTAAAGCTCAACATTCAGAAAACGAAGATCATGGCATCTGGTCCCATCACTTCATGGGAAATAGATGGAGAAACAGTGGAAACAGTGTCGGACTTTTTTTTGGGGGGGCCTCCAAAATCACTGTAGATGGTGATGGCAGCCATGAAATTAAAAGATGCCTACTCCTTGGAAGGAAAGTTATGATCAACCTAGATAGCATATTGAAAAGCAGAGACATTACTTTGCCGACTAAGGTCCGTCTTGTCAAGGCTATGGTTTTTCCAGTGATCATGTATGGATGTGAGAGTTGGACTGTGAAGAAAGCTGAGTGCGAATAATTGATGCTTTTGAACTGTGGTGTTGGAGAAGACTCTTGAGAGTCCCTTGGACTGCAAGGAGATCCAACCAGTCCATTCTGAAGGAGATTGGTCATGGGATTTCTTTGGAAGGAATGATGCTAAAGCTGAAACTCCAGTACTTTGGCCACCTCATACGAAGAGTTGACTCATTGGAAAAGACTCTGATGCTGGGAGGGATTGGGGGCAGGAGGAGAAGGGGACAACCGAGGATGAGATGGCTGGATGGCATCAAGGACTCAATGGATGTGAGTCTGGGTGAANAGTTCTCATAAAAACAAATATTTTTTTCTCTTTATTGTGATGTATCTATAGGAGATGATGAATGTTCTCTAAATCTATCGTGGTAAATCATTTCATGATACATGTAAATGAAATCATTGCTTAAACAGTGCTATATGTCAACTCAGCACTTTTATTTCTATCTCAATAAAACTTGAAAAAAAATTTAAAAATACAATGGAGAGGTAAGCATTTACTAATTCTTTCCTATTCATAGTCAAATCTTAACCTATTGCAGAATTTATTATTTACAGTTAAACTATGCCATCATGCTGAGGTTGTAAAAAATGTCTTGTGTTGGCAGTTTATAGCATTTTGTACACTGGGAAATGCTGTTGCCAGTGATGCAACTACTTTCCATAATGGATGAGTCTAGGTGATTTTTTTAAGATAGTGGTGGCCTGGATGACATAAATTTATAATTGATCATCGGGCTTCTAAGGAGAGCTGAAAGTGAAAGTGAAGTCACTCAGTCATGTCTGACTCTTTGTGACCCCGTGGACTGTAGCCTACCAGGCTTCTCCGTCCAAGGGATTCTCCAGGCAAGAATACTGGAGTGGGTTACCATTGTTTATAGCATTTTGTACACTGGGAAATGCTGTTGCCAGTGATGCAACTACTTTCCATAATGGATGAGTCTAGGTGATTTTTTTAAGATAGTGGTGGCCTGGATGACATAAATTTATAATTGATCATCGGGCTTCTAAGGAGAGCTGAAAGTGAAAGTGAAGTCACTCAGCCATGTCTGACTCTTTGTGACCCCGTGGACTGTAGCCTACCAGGCTTCTCCATCCAAGGGATTCTCCAGGCAAGAATACTGGAGTGGGTTACCATTTCCTTCTCCAAGGAGAGGTAAGTAATTAGAATTAATTGGTAGTGTGTTAATACAGTTAATTCAGAGGGTGAAGTATTTATTGCTTTTTATTGTTCATTTTACCTGCTTTCTAGGTCAGTCATCCCTGTTTGTCACACAGTTGTTGACACATCTGGCTTTCTGACAGTATCACTCCCCTCTCCTCTGGCTAATGAGATCCACTTCTTTATGAAAGCTTGTGTTTTGGAGGCTGGAAGACTGCCTACTCTTGTTGAGAGGCAATGGTGCCCCTCTCTATATCCAGATGAGGGTGGAACTTCACACTCCAGGATACAGGGCTTTCTCAGCCTTAGAACATACATTTCTTGGTCTGAATTACTTATTAAGTTTCTCCTTTGAAACATCAGGGACTGAGGAAAAAGAAAAGCCTTATAGTTTCTACAGAAATAGTGTGCAACACGGGCCACTACTGCCACAGTCAGTATACACGTACTGCTGCTGCTGCTGCTGCTGCTAAGTCGCTTCAGTTGTGTCCGACTCTGTGCGACCCCATAGACGGCAGCCCACCAGGCTCCCCCATCCCTGGGATTCTCCAGGCAAGAACACTGGAGTGGGTTGCCATTTCCTTCTCCAATGCATGAAAGTGAAAAGTGAAAGTGAAGTTTCTGCTGCTGCTAAGTCGCTTCAGTCATGTCCGACTCTGTGCAACCCCATAGATGGCAGCCCACCAGGCTCCCCCATCCCTGGGATTCTCCAGGCAAGGACACTAGAGTGGGTTGCCATTTCCTTCTCCAATGCATGAAAGTGAAAAGTAAAAGTGAAGTCGCTCAGTCGTGTCCGACTCTTAACTTAAAAATTCCAAAGTAGCAAAAGATATGATTGTTCAAAAGATTGTAAGGTGGCTGACTCCTGGCGTTCCCACCTTTTGGGACCCCCTCTTCCCTTGAGTGCATCTGGGACCTGTGACTTGCTTGTAAAACAATAAATATAGCACAGGTGGTAGATGTCACTCTTGTGACTACATTATATTACACAAGACTTGGTCTTGCTAGCCAGCTCTCTCTAGAGACCATCTGATCCGGCTTGATGAAGTAAATAGCCATGCTGGGAAAGTCCTCTAGTCAAGGAATTGTAGGTGACTCCAGGAGCAGCCTCCAGCCAGAAAGAACCCAGTGCCCTGGGTACTACAAGCACAGGGAAATGAATTCTGTCAGACATCTAAGTGACCTCGGAAATGTTCTTCCCCACTCAATCCTCCTGATGAGAATGCAGACCAGAGCACACCTTAATTTTGAGTTTGTAAAACCCAAAACCCTAAGCAGAGGACCCAGTTAAGCCTTGGCTGGACTCCTGACCCACCAAAAATGTGAGATAATAATTGTGAGTTATTTCAAGTCATTAAGTTTTTAGTAACAAATATAGCTTGTTTGTGTGGTTCAGTTATTTAACGTATTAGTAATAGAATATAGTTTCTTCTTTGATAAACTTTGTGTTAAATATTGCTGTCCTGTTGCATTCTAATTTTTTTCTTTCTTACTCCTTCACATATATGTCTCTACCTTGATTTTCTTTGCAAAGTCATGAGACAAAAACTCTAATGAACTTCAATGAGGTATCATATCACACCAGTCAGAATGGCTAATTATCAAAAAATCTACAAACGATAAAGCTTTTTTATTGCTGGAGAGGATGTGGAGAAAAGGGAACTGTCTTGCAATGTGGTGGGAATGTAAACTGATACAGCCACTATGGAGATTCCTTAAAAACTAGGAATATAAACTACCATATGACCCAACAATCCCACTACTCAGCATATACTTGAGAAAACCACAATTCAAAAAGAACATCTTCACTGCAGCACTGTTTACAATAGCCAGGACATGGAAGCAGTGTAGATGTCCATCAACAGATGAATGGATAAAGAAGTTGCGGGGTGCAGTTGCTCAATCGTGTCCAACTCTTTGCAACCCTGTGGACTGTAGCCCACCAGGCTCTTCTGTCCATAGGATTTTCCCAACAAGAATACTGGAGTGGGTAGCCATTTCCTACTTCAGGAGATCTTCCCCGCTCAGAGACTGAACCTGCGTCTCTTGCATCTCCTGTATTGGGAGGCAGGTTCTTTACCACTAGTGCCACCTGGGAAAGGTATACATGTGTATGTATGCATATGTACAATGGAATATTGCTCAGCCATAAAAAGGAATGGATTTGAGTCAGTTGTATTAAGGTGATTTAACCTAGAGCCTATTACACAGAGTGAAGTAAGTCAGAGAGAAACAAATATCATATATTAATGCAACTACATGGAATCTAGAAAAATGGTACTGATGAACCTGTCTGCAGGGAAGGAATGGAGATGCAGACATTGAGAACGGACTTGTGGACACAGCAGGAAAAGGAGAGGATGAGATGAATTGAGAAAGCAGCATTGACATATATACACTATCATGTATAAAATAGATAGCTGGTGGGAAACTGATATAACACAGGGAGCCTAGCCTGGCACTCTGTGATGACCTAGAGAGGGGGGATGAGGGGGTGGGAGGGATAAAGAAAAAGAGAGAGAGAGAGAGCGAGCGAACTATGACTGGCTCGTGTTGTTGTACAGCAGAAGCCAACACAATATTGTAAAGCAATTATCCTCCAATTAAAAAAAAACAATTCAAGGGAAAAGAAAAGAAGTGGTGCCCCGTGCATCAGCCATAGGTCTGGGGCTCTCTGGGCCTTCCATCTGCATTTCTGCTTCAGAGATTGTATGTCTAAGGTCCGCAGCCTTGTTCGTTCTGCAGAAGCTCTAGGGCAGGACAAACACAGTCAACTCAGCTTGCACAACTGAAGTTGCAACTGCAATGTGAAGAATACTTATGTAAAGAGCTGGAAACAGTTAAGTACTAAACCAGGTCATTTAATTGAGTGTACTTGCTTGCTAATTAGACCAATTTCCATACATGAATTAGGTGGGCTTACTCTCTAACCCCTTCCTCCCTCCTCCCTCCCTCCCTCTGTTTCTTCCCTGTTTTCTTCTTTCTTTCTTCCATGCTTCTTTCATTTTTTAATCTCTATATAACTCTCCATAACTCTGTTTCTCTATATGCCCAATTTTTATTTATTTATAGTTGCTGTACAACATTGTATGAATTACAAGTGTGCAATATAGTGATTAACAGTTTTAAAGGTTACACTCCATAGTTATTGTAAAATATTAGTTATGTTCCCTGTGTTGTACAATATGTCCTTGTGTTCTTATTTTATACCTAATTGTTTGTACCTCTTAATTCCATAACCCCCTCTATTGCCCCCTCCCCATTGGTAACCACTGGTTTGTGCTCTATATCTGTGAGTCTGTTTATATTTTGTTATATTCACTAATTTGCTTTATGTTTTTTGGATTCCACATTTAGTAATATCATATAATATTTGTCTTTTTCTGTCTGACTTATTTCACTTAGCATAAGCTAAGTCCATCCATAGGACTTAGTTGCTGCAAATGGCAATATTTCATTTTTTTTAAATGACTGACTAGTATTCTATTCTGTATCTATATACACCATGTCTTCTTTACCTGTTCATCTGTTGATGGACACGGGTTGCTTCCGTATCTTGGTAGTTATAAATAATGCTGCTGTGAGCATTGGGGTGCATATATCTTTTTGAATTAGTGTTTTTGTTTTTCAGATAAATACCCAGGAGTGGAATTGCTAGGTCATATGATAGTTATATTTTTAGTTTTTTGAGAATCTCCATATTATCTTGCATAGTGGCTGTGCCAATTTACATTCCCACAAACAGTGTAGGAGGGTTCCCTTTCTCCACATCCTTGCCAACATTTGTTGTGTTCTTTCAGACAATAGCAGTTCTCACAGGTGTGAGGTAATTTCCCATTGTAGTTTTTAAAAAACCATGTATTTGGCTGCACCAGGTCTTAGTTAGGGAACGTAGGATCTTTGATCTTTAGCTGTGGCATGCAAGCTTTTAGTTGTGGCATGTGGGATCTGGTTCCCTGACCAGGGCTCAAACTTGGGCACCCTGTATCAGGAGCACAGACTCTTAGCCACTGGGCTACCAAGAAAGTCCCTCATTGTGGTTTTGATTTGCATTTCTCTGATGACTACTTAAAAGCTTTTGCACAGCAAAGTAGACCATCAAGAAAATGAAAAGACAACCTACTGAGTGGGAGAAAATATTTGCAAATGATATGACGGATAATGAGTTAATATCCAACATATGTAAACAACTCATACATCTCAACATCAAAAAAAAAAACAACCCGATTAACAAATGGAGCATATGAACTGAATAGACATTTTTTCCAAATAGGAAATACACACGGCTGCCAACAGGCACATGAAAAGATGCTCTTGTTTTCTTTTCTTTATTAAGATAAACTTTTATTATATGAGTAATACATTAATATGTCATTTACTAATATATTCAATATACTATGTGACATCAAATTTCTTTCATCAGCTATCTTTTTCAGACCGGAAAATAGCTTGGAGTTCATTTCTTTTTTCATATATATTTCATATATATTCATTTATTTTTTTATATATGGCTAAACATATGAAATATATATAATTATCTTAAAGTACTGCATGCTGTCATCCTATTATTAGTATATCACAATGTATTCATCTTTAACTCTTTAGATTGTTTCTGATGTTCTGATGTAAGCAAATGCAAAAAGCATGATTCTGTCAGCACATGTGAAATGAACTTCCTAAGGCAGATTAGATACCAGAAGTGATCTTTATTAAGATAAACTTTTATTATATGAGTAATACATTAATATGTCATTTACTAATATATTCAATATACTATGTGACATCAAATTTCTTTCATCAGCTATCTTTTTCAGACCGGAAAATAGCTTGGAGTTCATTTCTTTTTTCATATATATTTCATATATATTCATTTATTTTTTTATATATGGCTAAACATATGAAATATATATAATTATCTTAAAGTACTGCATGCTGTCATCCTATTATTAGTATATCACAATGTATTCATCTTTAACTCTTTAGATTGTTTCTGATGTTCTGATGTAAGCAAATGCAAAAAGCATGATTCTGTCAGCACATGTGAAATGAACTTCCTAAGGCAGATTAGATACCAGAAGTGAAACTCTGAGTGCGTCCATTTTATTTTTATTTTTTATTCTTTGTATTGAGTTGCAATTGACACATAACATTATATTAATTTCAGGTGTATAACTTAATGATTTAATATCTGTATGCATTGTGAAATGATCACCCTAATAAGGCTAGTTAACATTGTCACCATACAGGGTTACAAAATTTTGTTTTCTTGTAATGAAGAAAGTGAAAGTGAAAGTCACTCAGGCGTGTCTGACTCTTTGCGACTTCATGGACTGTCCATGAAATTCTCTAGGCTAGAATACTAGAGTGGGTAGCCTTTCCCTTCTGTAGGGGATCTTCCCAAGTAATGAGTTAAATCTACTCTTTTAACAACTTTCAAAAATGGAGTACGGTATTATTGAAGTGAAGTGAAGTGAAGTCACTCACTTTGCGACCCCATGGACTGTGGCCTACCAGGCTCCTCTGTCCATGGGATTCTCCAGGCAAGACACTGGAGTGGGTTGCCATTTCCTTCTCCAGGGGATCTTCCCAACCCAGGGATCAAACCCAGGTCTCCGGTATTGGAGGCAGATGCTTTAACCTCTGAGCCCCAACCATGTATTATTAACCAGTATTAGGACTTCCCTGGTGGCTCAGAGGTTAAAGCGTCTGCCTCCAATGTGGGAGACCTGGGTTCAATCCCTGGGTCGGGAAGATCCCCTGGAGAAGGAAATGGCAACCCACTCCGGTATTCTTGCTTGGAGAATCTTATGGACTGAGGAGCCTGCTGGGCTGCAGTCCATGGGGTCACAAAGAGTCGGACACGACTGAGTGACTTTACTTACTTACTTACTTACTTATTCATGTAATGTTAGGTCCATGAATCAAGGCAAATTGGAAGTGGTCAAATAGGAGATGGCAAGAGTGAACATCAACATTTTAGGAGTCAGTGAAGTAAAGTGGACTGGAATGGGTGAATTTAACTTACATGACCATTATATCCACTACTGTGGGCAAAAATTCCTTAGAAGAAGTGGAGTAGCCATCATGGTCAACAAAAGAGTCCAAAATGCAGTGGAACTTGGATGCAATCTCAGAAACGACTGAATGATCTCTGTTGATTCCAAGACAAACTATTCAATATCACAGTAATCCAAATCTATGCCCAGACCAGTAATGCTGAAAAAGCTGAACAGTTCTATGGAAACCTACAAGACCTTTAGAACTAACACCCAAAAAAGATGTCCTTTTCATCATAGGGGACTGGAATGCAAAAATAAAAAGTCAAGAGATACCTAGAGTAACAGGCAAATTTGGCCTTGGAGTACAAAATGAAACAGGTCGAAGGCTAACAGAATTTTGCCAAGAGAATGCACTGGTCATAGCATACACCCTCTTCCAACAACACAAGACTCTACACATGGACATCACCAGATGGCTGACACCAAAATCAGATTGATTATATTCTTTGCAGCCAAAGATGGAGAAGCTCTATACAGTCAGCAAAAACAAGACCAGGAGCTGACTGTGGCTCAGATCATGAACTCCTTATTGCCAAATTCAGACTTAAATATAAGAAAGTAGGGAAAACCACTGGGCCATACAGGTATGTCCTAAATCAAACACCTTACGATTATGCAGTGGAAATGATGAATAGATTCAAGGGATTACATCTGAGAGTGCCTGAAGAACTATGGATGGAGGTTCATGACATTGTACAGGAGGCAGTGATCAAGACCATTCCCAAGAGAAAGAAATGCAAAAAGGCAAAATGGTTGTCTAATGAGCCTTTACAAATAACTGAGAAAAGAAAAGACGCAAAAGGAAAAGGAGAAAAGGAAAGATATACCCATTTGAATGCAGAATTTCAAAGAATAGCAAGGAGAGATAAGAAAGCCTTCCTCAGTGATCCGTGCAAAGAAATAGAGGAAAACAACAGAATGGGAAAGACTAGAGATTTCTTCAAGAAAATTAGAGATACCAAGGGAGCATTTCATGCAAAGATGGGCACAATGAAGGACAGAAACGGTATGGACCTAACAGAAGTAGAAGATATTAAGAGGTGGCAAGAATACACAGAAGAATTATACAAAAAGGTCTTCATGACCCAGATGACCACGATGGTGTGATCACTCACCTAGAGCCAGACATCCTGGAGTTTAAGAAGCAACAGTTAGAACTGGACATGGAACAGCAGACTGGTTCCAAATAGGAAAAGGAGTATGTCAAGGCTGTATATTTAATTCAGCTGTGAAGCTGTCTGGTCCTGGGCTTTTGTTTGTTGGAGGATTTCTGATTACAGTTTCGATTTTAGTGCTTGTGACAGGTCTGTTAAGATTTTCTATTTTTTTCCTGGTTCAGTTTTAGAAAGTTATACTTTTCTAGGAATTTGTCCATTTCTTCCAAGTTGTCCATTTTATTGGCATACAGTTGCTGACAGTAGTCTCTTATGATCCTTTGTATTTCTGTGTTGTCTGTTGTGATCTCTCCATTTTCATTTCTAATTTTGTTGATTTGATTCTTCTCCCTTTGTTTCTTGATAAGTCTGGATAATGGTTTGTCTATTTCATTTATCTTCCCAATGAACTAGCTTTTAGCATTGTTGATTTTTGCTATGGTCATTTTCGTTTCTTTTGCATTTATTTCTGCCCTAATTTTTATAATTTCTTTCCTTCTACTAACCCTGGGGTTCTTCATTTCTTCCTTTTCTAGCTGCTTTATGTGTAGAGTTAGGTTATTTATTTGACTTTTTTCTTGTTTCTTGAGGTAAGCCTGCATTGCTATGAACTTTCCCCATAGCATTGCTTTTACAGTGTCCCACAGGTTTTGGGTTGTTGTGTTTTCATTTTCATTCAATTTTATGCATATTTTGATTTCTTTTTTATTTCTGTGATTTGTTAGTTATTCAGCAGTGTGTTGTTCAGCCTCCATATGTTGGAATTTTAAATAGTTTTTTTTTTCTTGTAGTTGACATCGAATCTTACTGCATTGTGATCAGAAAAGATGGTTGGAATGATTTCAATTTTTTTGAATTTACCAAGGCTAGATTTATGGCCCAAAATCAGAATGATTGTATTCTTTGCAGCCAAAGATGGAGAAGCTCTATTCAGTCTGGAAAAAAAAAACCGGGAGCAGACTATGGCTCAGATCATGAACCCCTTATCACCAAATTCAGACTTAAATTGAAGAAAGTATGGAAAATCACTAGACCATTCAGGTATGACCTAAGTCAAATCCCTTACAATTTTACAGTAGAAGTGAGAAATAGATTTAAGGGACTAGATCTGATAGACAGAGTGCCTAATGAACTATGGACATAGGTTCCTGACATTGTACAGGAGACAGAGATCAAGACCATCCCCAAGAAAAAAAAATTCAAAAAAGCAAAATGGCTGTCTGAGGAGACCTTACAAATACCTGTAAAAAGAAGAGAAGTAAAAAGCAAAGGAGAAAAGGAAAGATAAATTCATCTGAATGCATAGTTCCAAAAAATAGCAAGCGGAGATAAGAAACTTCCTCGGTGATCACTGCAAAGAAATAGAGGAAAACAATAGAAAAGGAAAGACTAGAGATCTCTTTAAGAAAAATAGAGATATCAATGGAACTTTTCATGCAAAGATGGGCTCAATAAAGGAAAGTAATGTTGTGGACGTAAAAGAAGCAGATGTTAAGAAAAAGTAGCAAGAATACACAGAAGAATTGTACAAGAAAGATCATCATGACCCAGATAATCACAATGGTGGGATCACTCACCTAGAGCCAGACATCTTGGAATGTGAAGTCAAGTGGGCCTAAGAGACTATCACTATGAACAAACCTAGTGGAGGTGATGGAATTCCAGTTGAGCGATTCCAAATCCTAAAAACTGATGCTGTGGAAGCACTGCACTCAATATGCCAGCAAATTTGGAAACCTTAGCAGTGGCCACAGGATTGGAAAAGTTAGTTTTCATTCCAGTCCCAAAGAAAGGCAATGCCAAAGAATGCTCAAACTACCGCACAATTGCACTTATCTCACATGCTAGTAAAGTAATGCTCAAAATTCTCCAAGCCAGGCTTCAGCAATATGTGAACCATGAACTTCCAGATGTTCAAGCTGGTTTTAGAAAAGGCAGAGGAACAAGAGATCAAATTGCCAACATCCGCTGGATCATCAAAAAAGCAACAGAGTTCCAGGAAAAACCATCTGTTTCTGCTTTATTGACTGTGCCAAAGCCTTTAACTGTGTGGATCACAATAAACTGTGGAAAATTCTGAAAGAGATGTGAATACCAGATTACCTGACCTGCCTCTTGAGAAACCTATATGCAAGTCAAGAAGCAACAGTTAGAACTGGACATGGAACAACAGACTGGTTCCAAATAGGAAAAGGAGTATGTCAAGGCTGTATATTTTCACTCTGCTTATTTAATTTATATGCAGAGTACATCAAGAGAAACGCTGGGCTAGAAGAAGCACAAGCTGGAATTAAGATTGCTGGGAGAAATATCAATAACTTCAGATATGCAGATGACACCACCCTTATGGCAGAAAGTGAAGAGGAACTCAAAAGCATCTTGATGAAATTGAAAGAGGAGAGTGAAAAAGTTGGCTTAAAGCTCAGCGTTCAGAAAACGAAGGTCATGGCATCTGGTCCCATCACTTCATGGGAAATAGATGGGGAAACAGTGGAAACAGTGTCATACTTTATTTATTTTTTGGGCTCAAAAATCACTGCAGATGGTGATTGCAGCCATGGAATTAAAAGACGCTTATTCCTTGGAAGGAAAATTATGACCAACCTAGATAGCATATTAAAAAGCAGAGACATTACTTTGCCAACAAAGATTAGTCTAGTTAAGGCTATGGTTTTTCCAGTAGTCATGTATGGATATGAGAGTTGGACTGTAAAGAAAGCTGAACGCCAAAGAATTGATGCTTTTGAACTGTGGTGTTGGAGAAGACTCTTGAGAGTCCCTTGGACTGCAAGGAGATAAACCGATCCATTCTAAAGGAGATCAGTCCTGGATGTTCTTTGGAAGGACTGATGCTGAAGCTGAAACTCCAATACTTTGGCCACTTATATGAAGAGTTGACTCATTGGAAAAGACCCTGGGATTTGGGGAAGGAGGAGAAGGGGATTTCATGTATGGATATGAGAGTTGGACTGTAAAGAAAGCTGAACGCCAAAGAATTGATGCTTTTGAACTGTGGTGTTGGAGAAGACTCTGAGAGTCCCTTGGACTGCAAGGAGATAAACCGATCCATTCTAAAGGAGATCAGTCCTGGATGTTCTTTGGAAGGACTGATGCTGAAGCTGAAACTCCAATACTTTGGCCACTTATATGAAGAGTTGACTCATTGGAAAAGACCCTGGGATTTGGGGAAGGAGGAGAAGGGGATGACAGAGGATGAGATGGCTGGATGGCATCACTGACTCAATGGACGTGAGTTTGGGTAAACTCCGGGACTTGGTGATGGACAGGGAGGCCTGGCGTGCTGTGATTCATGGGGTCACAAAGAATCGGACATGACTGAGCGACTAAACTGAACTGAGTACATTGGTATTGATATACATATATCAGGAGTGACCAGATAACTATCTGAAGATTAGATCAGAAAAGTCAGAGAGAGTCAGTCATGGAGGACCAGAAAAACCTAGCCTTTTCTGCCATATAAAATCCCTCAGGGCCTTTCCAGGTTCAACATCACATACATCTCAAAGCCAAGGTGGCAGGGAAGATGGAAGGAGCAGTTTCCATTATGTTATAAGTGAAAACACAAGTGTGGACAAACCCACTAGCACGCCCTTGGTTCCTTCAGCTCCTCCACCAGCCTGACATCTCCCAGGAGACTGGGTCAATGTCCATTGGCTGCCTCCAACATGCCCGGAAGTGTGGCAGCTCTTGACATGACTCAGGAATGAAGCCCCAAGGTGAGGTCTGCAAAGTGCTTTGATGTGCTGGGCAATTTTAAGTAATGGCCGTTTTAATGTATTCACAAATAATTTTAAAGCAATCTGTTTGGGGTCCCTATAACAGAAGTGGTCCCTACAATGGCTGTTTTTCTAAGAGCATCGCAGGAAGCTGCCTGTCTGGCTCTTCTCACTGGCACTGCTTCCCTGCAGGGAACTGTCTTTGCAGGCGCTGGGTTATTTTGTCTATCCTGGGCTACTGACCACCAATGCTGGAAAGCAATATGCATCTTCAAGTACCAGGGGAGCAGACATATGAGAAAACCCAGAGCTGGGCTAGAAAAGCACAGAAATGATGGAACTAATTAAAAGCTAATCACAAATAATGAGTATTCCTGTTGATTTGAATTTCCCACTTGGGCCAAGGCTCCCAGTTACCTCTGCTATAAAGCAGGATGTGTTTGATGCACAACAAAAGCACATGCCCATGACAGGGTGTGGAAAAAGCATAAATGAGTGTTTGGGGATGAGCACCACATGTCAGGATGTTGATCTACTGATACTTATTTATCTAAGTGAGAAGAGGCTAGGGAATACCAGTCATCTGGTTTCAAATCATTACTGTGACCTCTGTGATCTGAAATGGCAACAGAAGTAACTGGGAGAGTGAAATGCAAGTTATACCCTGCAGTTTAGCTATTGGAGGCTTAAGTCATGGGAAGGGAGGCCATCCATGTAGAACATTCGAGAGGTGCAATAACACCCTCTGGAGCATGGGAGGATCAGAGGGCTTCAAGCCCTCCATCAAGGATAAGGATAACCATACACCATGCTTTGCAGGAGGCTGTGTTTCATGTTCATCACATCTCAGTGGAGCACAAATTTTAGCCCTGTTTTACAGACTTTCCAAGTTCTGTTTATCGAGCTTAATGACAGAATCCTGAGGCTGCACAGCAGTGTCTGGTGAGGTCAGAATTTGCTGATATAATAAGCATTCACTTGGCATTTACTATGTGCCAGATGCTGTTGAATGTGCTTTACGGATATTACCTGGTTTTGTCCTCATAACTGCCCCATGAGTTAGGTACTATTGCTATCCATGGTTTACAGATGAGGGAACTGAGGTACAGAGAGGTCAAAAGCTTACACAAGATCACACTCAGCCAGGAAGTGGAAGAGTCAGGATTGAAATCCAGGCTGGCTGGATTCAGAGTCCCTGTTTATAGCCATGTACTTTGCCAACTCCTTTAAACCTAAGTCTGACTAAGTATTCTCATTCAAAACCAAATACATTTGTGTTTATCCACTTTTTTTTGTCTATACCTTGGTATTTCTAGAACATAAAGAAGGAACTTTGTTAGTGGCCATTTATTGTTATTCAGTTGCTAAGTCGTGTCCAACTCTTTGCGACCCCATGGACTGCAGCTCACCAAGCTCCTCTGTCCTCCACTATCTCACAAAGTTTGCTCAAATTTATGCCCATTGGTTAGGTGATGTTATCTAACCATCTCATCCTCTGCAGCCTTCTTCTCCTTTTGCCTTCAATCTTTCCCAGCATCAAGGTACCCTTCATGGATCACAGCCTTGTCAAGGCAAAGGGGCTTGCATAACTCAATGAAGTTGTGAGCCATGCTGTGAAGGACCACCCAAGATGGACAGGTCACAGTGAAGAGTCCTGACAAAACGTGGTCCACCGAAGGAGGAAATGCCAATTCAATCCAGTATTCTTGCCTCGAGAATCCTGTAAAGTGTATGTGGCCAGATTGCCTATTAGATCATGAGTTGCTCAAGTCAGAGTCCACATGTCATGCTCTGTGGTCCTGGTGGCCACCATGGGCACTCAGTAGAAGATCAGAAAATTACTTACAGATCACATGATCTGGTCATATCAATTTTATTTGGCCCCCAATACATGTCAACACGGCCATAAACACAAACAGGAGCAATGACACAAGTACATTTCTGCAAACATTTGTAGGAGGCAAACATTTGCCTGGTACTTACACAGCCAGCATAGACAAACCATTTTAGCCCATGGGTAACTGTAAAAAGTCCCATTTTCTAGGAAAATCAGATCAATGCTGTGAAAGAACAAGATGGTGGCAAGAGAGAGCACCTCAGAGAATGACAAGCTAAGCCAGTTCCCTCAGGTGCTGGGGGAACTGTGGTGGCATTTAGGAGGAAATGACCCATCAGGCGCAATAGGAAGGCACCTTAAGCTTGGGGCTGGGAGTGGAGTGTGCTGCAGAATGGTCACAGAGTGTGAGACGGAGCCCTTCCCAAAATATTCCCCAAGAAGCTCAAATTTTTGAACATCTAATTACTTTAAATGTAGTCCAAATAAACTGATTTTCACCATGAGTATGCTTTCTTGGCATACTCGAAAAACTGAACCCCAAACCTGCTGGGCACAGATAACAGTAACTGGGCATAGATAACTATAACCTGGAACCCATAAGACTTCAAGCCACTGCTGCCTTTCGGAGCTCTCTGACCCAGAGATTTCCCACTGTGCTGGAAGGTGACATCACCCTTTGATTCCCTTTCCACTGGGACTTCTCTTGCATTTTGCCCTTCTGGGTGGTGAGTCTTTGCCATGATCTCTGCAAGATCTCTTGCTGTGAGGGACTTCCCTTCACATGCCATCCTGTCAAAGTACTGCCCATATAAAGCTTGTCACATGCCACTGCCATATCATGGTCATAATTAGCCCCCAAACCTCAGACTCAAGAAGAATTATGTGTGAAAGTCTAGAATCAGCTTTAAAATTACATACACCAGATTGTTAGATGTGGTTATTTCTGAAGGCAGGGCTAAATTTTGAGGAAACTTTGGAGGGGAAAAAGTGATTTGTCTGAAGTTGTAAAAGTGTTCTCAAGAAGAGTGCATGCACTATTATCATTGCAATTACAATACATAACTAACTCTAACAACACGCTTGTTAGTTAGTGTTAGTCACTCAGTCATGTACAGCTCCATGAGACCCCATGGGGTGTAGCCCACCAGACTCCTCTATCCCTGGGATTCTCCAAGCAAGAATACTGGAGTGGGTTGCCATGCTCTTCTCCAAGGAATCTTTCCAACCCAGGGATTGAATCTGGGTCTCCTGCATTGCAGGTGTTTTCTTTACTATCTGAGCCATCAGGGAACCCAAGATAGTTGCTGTATATCAGGTAAAGTAACTGCTAGTTGACACAACAGGCAAAACCTGAAATTTAAATGGCTCAACTTGGGCTTCCCTGGTGGCTCAGACAGTAAAGAAACCACCGGCAATGCAGGAGGCAGGAGATGCAGGTTCCATCCCTAGTTCAGGAAGATCCCCTGGAGAAGAGAATGGCAACCCACTCCAGTATTCTTGCCTGGAGAATATCAGAGGAGCCTGGTGAACTTCAGTAACTGGGGCTCAAAGGGTCAGACACAACTGAGCCACTAACACTAACTCTGATCTGAGGGGGCCCCAGTTCCCATGCTGTTTCCATTCTGGAGTTCTACCATTGGATTGCCATGTTTGCTGCTGAGTGAAAGAGAAAGCACAGAAACGGCATACTGGCTCCAGACGTGAGCAACAATGCTCCTTCTCGTATCTCAATGGCACTGGCTAGTCACATGACCCTTCCTAGCTGCAAGTGGACAGGCGATGTAGAGTCCCCTGTGTCTGGGATGGAGGAAAGGAAGACAAGATAATGACAAGCACTTGTAGTCTCTCTCATCTAGTGATCCATAGTAGGTGCTCAAGGAAGAGTGGCCATTATCATTTGTTATGACTAGCTTCTTCATTTCTTGGAAGAGATGCTGAGAAAGCCAGATGTGCCTTGATATCCTCCAGATACTTAAGTGCCTCATGTATGTCAGTTGTTTTCAAACACGGTGTCACATTAATCTTAAGAGAAGCATGTAAATGTCAGTCAGGTGGATTTATATGTCACCACATAGCACATTTCTGTACTTCCCTTAGCGATCCTGACTGTAATACTGACTGTAATGTCAGTCGACTGAGAATGGTCTCTTTTGATGCAAGGCTATCTTCTCCTGGGGGTTTCAGCTGCCTCCACACAACTGGACTTGCCTGAGCACCTGCCCAGGTACCGTTAGGCACACTGACAACCATGACATTCCTGTGAGTCAGGTACCACACAAGAGGCCAAGAAAGATGGATAATTTTTTTTTTTTAAATCTGAGCTACCAAGGAACTATTTCTTCACGTCAGAGGAGGATCCCACAGTTTTCAAGAGTTCAGCCTTGAAAACTTTGGTTCTACTTCTGTGGCCCTTCCTCATCTACCACATAGGATGGAGGCTTTGGGTTTTGACCACCTAGTAAGCTCATTCATCCAGGCATGTGTTCGGTGGCCAATTTCAAAGAAGACACCCCGTTAAAATCCAGCTGCAAATGTCAGGGGGTTTTAAAAATCCCTCTCTTTAACTTCGGTTTATATCCAAAGAACCAGTTGATTATTCAGCACATCAGAGTACTCACACAACCAACAGGAAAACATTTGGAGAATGTGTCGAAGCTGCCCAGAAGGATTACCAGGTGTCTAAAGGTTACTATCCAAAGCAAGGGGACTGTAGGTGTCGGAGGGACTGTAGGTGTCGGAGGGGTTCCAGGGTGAGGCCTGGGACAGCCAGAGGACTTCTGCAGGGAGTCGGAAAGCTCTGTGTAGGAAAGGACAGGAGATCCTCCTGTGCAGCCTTCAGAAGGGGCAGCAGCGAGGAGCTGGTCAGCCTGGCAGGTTCAGCTGGGCAGGAGGCCCCATGGCAGCAGCAGGGACAGGGTTCTGCCCTCACGTGGGAGGTGCTGGGACTGGAAAGAGACGCCGGCCCACGGCAGAGTCAGTTCTCAGCAAACCCCAGAGCAGCCCCGAGGTGCTTCTGATTCTCCTTGACTCCTTCCTTCCGCAGGCCTGCTTTTTCTCACCTCAGAGGCATCGTGTAGCACTGAGAAGAGGAAGGCGTAAGAAGTCAGAAGGTCCGGCCACAGCCTGGGGTGGGCGGGAAGGGCGGGGGCTCCAGAGGAATTAAAACCAGGGCTTGGAGCCCACCCCGGCCCTCACTAGCACGTGGTCCTGCGAAGATGCCCAAGGCCCGCGGCCTCAGTTCTTCACCTGGGAGGCGAGCAGGTGTGAGGAGCCCCGTGTGTTGGGATGCGGGATGCGCCTGAGGGACGGAACAGAGCTCAAAGGGCCTGGCGGCTGTTGGCCCTGTGATGGCAGGGCAGGAATCTCTCCCACTGTTAACCCCAGAAACTCCCCCACTCTCTCCTCCTGCATTTTATTTTATTATTCTGTTCAACACAGAATTCAGTCTCTTCCAGAGGCTTCTCATGTTTGTTATTTAGCTTTTGTGGTCGATATTGTACTTATTTGCTTCATTTTCTCTTCTTTAGTTTGCCAGGGTAGATTTTGGGAACAGAAGACAGCAGCCTACACTTCACCACCATCTTGAGAGCACAGGTAAAGCGCTAAATCTATAAATAATTTAAGCAGACTTGACATCTTTATAACAGTCTTCCCCCATAAATGAATATGGTATACTGCTAGAGACTTTTTATTTGAGACTTTTTTCCATATCTATCTATAAATTTGTGTTGTAGCCTCTATTAAGATTTTATATATTTTGTTAGCCTTCTTAGGTAATTTTTGGATTTGTGCTGCAAATGGGGCATTTTTAAATTACATCTACTAAATAGTTAGTGCTTTGTGTATGTGGCAAGGCTCTTGGTTTTACTGTAGTAATCTTCCATACAAAGTTTTTTCTTATCTCTTATTAATTTGAGTATTCCATGTATCGATTTCTTTGAATTCCCTATGTGGATGACCATATTGTCACAAAATATTATCTTTTTCAATATTCATACTTCTTATTTCCTTTGACATGCACAGTTCTAACTGTGTTCCAGTGAATTTTTGCATTGTACAAGGGAGTGCATGCATCTTTGACATGTTCTTGTCTTTGATGGGAATGCATCAAACATTTCACATATGTTTACTGTAGATATTAGAAAATGGAAGTTCCTTTCTAATCTCAATTTGTTAAAAGTCACACTCATGTTGAGTTGATTTCAGAGGCTATTCCCACATCCATTGACATGCTTCAATGTTTTCCGCTAATTTGTTATTGTGGAGAATTATACTTGAGCTATTTTCTAGTTTGAATCATATTTTCATTCTTTAGCCATAATCTGTCTGTCCATGTAATTCACTGCTATACTGAATATGCTATTAGTTTGCTTAGGATATTTGCTACTGTGTAGGTGAACTTTGCTCAAGTGTTCTTTGCATGGTAGGAGTGGGGGGACTCATCTGGTTTTATAGTCAAGGAGAGCTGTCTGGGAAAATAAGTTAAATAATTTTCCAGTTTTTTTGTATGTGCTTTAGAAGAGTTTACATAAGATGGAGATTAGTTTTCCCTGACCATTGGTAGAAATGGCCACCCTAACTGCCTGTCTTGGAACATTTGAAGGTAGCTTGGTGTTGACTACAGTTAAAGTTTGTATTGTTTAAAGTTTCCTGTTTCTTTATGGACTGATTTGGTCTTTTTTAAAAAAAAATTGTCCATTTCACCTAGAATTTCAAATTTAATTGCATGATGTTTATAATAAAACTTTATTATTATAACAGATATAGTAAAACACATATACCAGTAAAGAATGGTATAAAGGACACAATATACTTGGCAGCCAGCATCAATCATCTGCAGTACATGGCCAGTCTGGTTCCAATGTACCCTCACCTTCCCCACATCTCTGCCAATGGACTAATGTGAAGGTAGTCCAAGACATCAGGATGATTCGTCTCTAAGTATGTCAGCATGCATTTCTAAAAGACAAGAAATCTTTTATAAAACAAACCCAAAACAATGATCATTCCTAAAAATTTAAATGTTTTAACAAGATCAAATATCTAGTAATTTTTCACATTTACCTTATACATTAATTTTTTTTTAGTTTGTTTGGATCACAAATACTGTCTATATATTGTGATTTTTTTTAATGTTCCTTGAGTCTTTTTTAATCAATAGGTTTCCCCTGCATCATCTTTTTTTCTTGTAGCCTTTGTTGTGGAAAAAAAGCAGATTTTTTTATTTTTCAAGTTTTCCATAATATAGATTATGTTGAATGAAACAGTTTGATGTCATTTAACACGTTTGGGCTCTCAACAGTTCTTTAAATTGGTAGTTACAGGTAGAAGCTTGATTAACTTGTTTATTTACAAGACTGCCACCTAGGTGATGCCATGTACTTCCATTAAGAAGAACATGATGTTTCTTGTCCTTTGTTGGCAGTCATTGATGATCCTCAACTTCTTTTACCCATTGGAGGTTGCAGAGGGGTAATTTGCAAATTCTCTCATTCAGTTTTAGTTTATTACCTGAAATACTTTTACATGTAGAAACTTTTCCTTGTCCACCATTTGCTTATCTTGAGGGAATCATATAATCATATTTGCTGTGCTTTTACATCATTTAAATATCTTTGGCATCTATAGTTTATAAGTTTTAACTTATATTGTTTACATGTTATTTTTTCTTTAGTATCTGGTCATTTTTTTTTAAAGTCTGTTCATAAATATTTTCAAAAAATTGGCATTTGTTTTTTGGCCTTACTGCTTTCTTTTTTTTGCATTTTATTTTTATTTTTTAATTATTTAATTTATTTTAATTGGAGGCTAATTACTTTACAGTATTGTAGTTGTTCTTGCCATGTATCGACATAAATCAGCCATGGGTGTACATGTGTTATTTCTATACTTATCTTCATTATTTCCTACCTTCTCTTACTTAAGGTTTCATATGATGTTCATTACCTAGCTTCTTGAATTTCTTGGGTGATTTAAATAGCTCTTATTTTCTAATACATCTATTTAAGGCTATATATTTCCCTTGGAGCACCATTTTGCCTCTGTTGCACAAGCCATGCTATTTAACTCCATGTATATTGCTTGAATTATGTTTTACAAGTTGACTAAATCACTTTATTACTTATGCTGTTAGAATTTTCAATATATGCCCCAAAACTAGCGAGTATAAAAATTATTTTTGAGAAGACTGTGAAAATGATGATGAAAGATACATTATTTGGGGAAAGTTTCAGAACCCAGGGTATTTTGTTTTTTTTATTATTATTATTATTAATTACAGAAGAGACAAACATTTAACTTCTGGTGACAGAGCTGGGTTTATGCCAGGAATGCAAAGGAGTTTAACTTTAGAAGATCAGTCATTATAATTGGCTGCATGTAACAATGAAGGATTGTCCAGGAAAATAGAAACTACTGTAAATATTTACCATGGAGGGAACTTAATGCAAGGGGTTGGTTACAAAAGTGGTAGGAAGCCAAGCAGGAGAGAATTGGGAAACCCAGTTATTAGTAAATCACTCACCCCTAGGATGGAAGGACAAAGAAAGGAGATAGTGTTACTGGAACCTGGGTGTTGGATTCAATAGGATCCAGAGCCATGATAGGTCAACCTCATGATTGAATGGCTGGAGCCACGGAGAATATGGAACCATTGAGGACAAGCCACCTGATGCAGAGGAAGGAAAAAAATCTTTGACTGCTCTGTCTTCCAGGATTCCAGTCTCTTGCTGGTGTTTCTGATTAGCTGAACCAAAAATGGCAGCCAACTGCTGGCTAGTTTGATTGCAGCCTGCTGGAGTTGGCCCCTGTATAATCTAGAACAGAGCAAGGAGGAATGAGGGATGAATGCATAAGCCCAGGATTGCCTTATTTACAACAACAGATTGAGTGAGAAAATTCGGACCTACATCAATAAAGAAAAGTATCTAATAAAAATCAACATCCAGCTATCACAAAAAGAGGTGTTAGTCCAAAGTATTAAACTGGGTAATGAGTTTTGCGGAGGAAGACCAGAAAGACAAAGTGCCATTCTTATCACATCATATCAAGGGTACATACTATCAACATGGTTTATCACCATTGATATTGACCTTGATCACCTAGCTGAAGTAGTGTTTGTCCCGGTTTTCTCCTCTCTTGAGCCCAGATGCAGAAATAAGGAAGAGAGGAAGCTAGCGCTTGAAAAATTTTCTAAATAACCAGCCAGAAATCACTGCTAACTGTGGCTAACTTGTCACACAGATTACAACCCAACAAAAAATATTCAGCCCTATTTCCTGCAGTGAAACAGAAATCTTCCAACATGGGAAACAATAAATGGGATCATGGTATAAATAGAGAATATATGGGGTTTCTGTCCAATTTGAGGGACCCTGAATATCAGAAGAAGGAGTGTGGACCTTATTTTATATGCTAAGTCGCTTCAGTTGTGTCAGACTCTTTGCGACCCTATGGACTGTAGTCCTCCAGGCTCCTCTGTCCATGGGATTCTCCAGGCAAGAATACTGGAGTGGGTTGCCATTTCCTTCTCCGGGAGATCTTCCCAACCCAGGGATCAAACCTGCATCTCTATGTCTCTGGCATTGGCAGGCAGGTTCATTTCCACTGGCGCCACCTGGGAAGCTTTTATTTTATGGATGGTAGAGAATTAAGCAGCAGAGTGACATGATCACACCTGGGCTCTCTCATCTTCCTCAGTTCCTTTTGGGAGTGGGATTTGGATCTGTTTTCTTATATACTATCCTCACTGGCTATGAGAAAGGCTTAAATGTTCTCAGTTTGCAATGTACTTATGAATACCTCAAAAGAAGGGCACCATTTAAACTCCCATCTAAGAACAATCCTTTGCTCATCTTGAGAGCAAGTTGTTTCAGTAAGACACACTTTCAGTTCATCTGTGTTCTCTTTATTCTTTCAGATCAAACTCCATCCAGTGACTGCTTGACACCATGTGTCTCTGGCATTGGCAGGCAGGTTCATTTCCACTGGCGCCACCTGGGAAGCTTTTATTTTATGGATGGTAGAGAATTAAGCAGCAGAGTGACATGATCACACCTGGGCTCTCTCATCTTCCTCAGTTCCTTTTGGGAGTGGGATTTGGATCTGTTTTCTTATATACTATCCTCACTGGCTATGAGAAAGGCTTAAATGTTCTCAGTTTGCAATGTACTTATGAATACCTCAAAAGAAGGGCACCATTTAAACTCCCATCTAAGAACAATCCTTTGCTCATCTTGAGAGCAAGTTGTTTCAGTAAGACACACTTTCAGTTCATCTGTGTTCTCTTTATTCTTTCAGATCAAACTCCATCCAGTGACTGCTTGACACCATGGCCCCAAACCCAGGAAAGCATGAAGTCTTGATGAGGAGCTGAAAACACCAGCTGAGCACTCTCATTGTGTATTACGGACTCTCTAACCTACGGTCGTGTGCACCATTGCCATTTGCATCTGAATTTTGGTCTTAGGCCTATTTTTGTGCTCAGGTATCTATCACCTTACTGTCTTGACCTCTCTGTTGCTAGAAGGGTGGATTTGCAACCAAACACAGTCTCAGGTGCTTTTGACTTAAGCAAAAGTGAAATAGAATTACTAAATACTTGTTTCATACACTCACTTTTGTGTGATAGTGACAGGAAGGCCAGGCCTGGAATTTGGACTGTGCAGGCACTTGTTTCTTGTGTACTGACATTTGACGCATACACTATCAGGGAAGGGCCAGAACGTTTATCCTGTTAGAAGAGTCAAAAGTCTCTGTGTCATGAATGCGCCAGAGGATATTTTAGGAAAGGACTGGGTTTTATACTTCCGGAAGTCATCAGAATATTGTACTCCTCCAAACCTAAATAGTCTTCCTATTGTGCCTGGTTGGTCTTCCTCCTAAATGCCACTTCGGTTCTCCCAGCACTTAGAGGACAAGGGCTCAGCTTGTCATCCTGTGAGGAACTCTTTCTTGCCATCATTTTGTTCTTTCACAGCAGTGATTAGATTTTCATGAAAAAAAAAAAAAAAAGGAATTTTCTAAAGCTACCCGTGGGCTAAAATAGTTCTGTCTCTGTTGGCTATGTAAGTGTCAGGCACCTCTGCTACAGATGTTTCCAGAGGTATACTTGTGTCACTGCTCCTGTTTGTGTTTATGGTCATGTCGACCTGTTAAATGTATTGATGCTGCTGCTAAGTCGCTTCAGTCATGTCAGATTCTGTGAGGCCCTATAGTGGAAGCCCATCAGGCTGGGATCCCAGCCCTCACGTCCCTGAGATTCACCAGGCAAGAACACCAGAGTGGGTTGCCATTTCCTTCTCCAATGCATGAAAGTGAAAAGTGAAAGTGAAGTCGCTCAGTCGTGTGTGACTCTTAGAGACCCCGTGGACTGCAGCCCACCAGGCTCCTCTGTCCATGGGATTTTCCAGGCAAGAGTACCAGAGTGGGGTGCCATCGCCTTCTCCAGTTAAACGTATTGGGGGTCAAATAAAGTTGATTCAACCAGATTGCAGGAGCCACGAGTAAGACATTATTTAGCGAACACTTTCTGATCTCCCACTGAGTGCCAAGGCCCATGGGGACACCAGGACCACAGAGCATGACAGTAACCCTTACCCAGTGGAGCTCACAATCTTGGTAGCTTAGTTGCTGCTAACTTTTGACAATTTTTCAGAGTTCTGATAAAGTTGGTTCTGATGATTTCTGCTTAAGCTTTTGATATTTCTGAGGGTCTAAAGATTTTCTTTTGAAAATTTTAAAATGTGACATCCATTCTCTAATAGTTGTAGTACAAGAATGGTTATACATTTTATCAGGGGTGAGTTGAGTAGTTTCTGGATTTTGAGTAATTTTAAAATTCCACTTAAGTTCTTGAATTTATGTACAGTGCATAGATTTTTTTCTTAGTGTTTCCTTTCTATCCTTCCAACATCTTTAGTGTAGAGCTTGTAGAATTGTAGTGATAGTCAGTATTTCATTTCTGATATTAGTCATTTGTCTTCTCTTTTTTGATTTTGTTTATCTGGCTAGAGTTTTATAAATTTTGTTGATCTTTTCAATGAACCAGTTTTTTTCCCCATGATTTTTTTCTTTATTTTTGATTTCAATTTTTTTTCTCTTTTGTTTTTGGTGTGCTTGTTTGCAGATTGCTTTGGGTATAGTTTTCCTTCTTTTTCTAAGTTAACGTGCAAGCATAGATTATTGATTGAGGTCTTTCTTCTTTCTTAATCTAAACATTAAATGCTATAATTTTCCCTCTTAACATTGATTTAGATGCATCCCATAAATTCCAGTACATTGCCCTTTCATTCCAGTGCAGTTTGTACTTCCTTGAGAATCTCTCTTTTACCTGGGGATGGTTGTTTAATTTCCAAGTGTTTTGAGATTTGTCTTCTCCTTCCATATTGTTTGATTTCTAGTTTGATTCTTTTCTTGTCAGAGAACATACTTGCATCATTTAAATTGTTTTAGTTTGTTTTGAGGACATAGGATTCTATCTTGTTGAATGTTTCCCATGTGCTTTAAATAAATGTGCCTTTTGCTGTGGTTGATGCAGTGATGTTTAGATCCATAGTATTGGTGAATCGTGCAGGGCCCAGCCGCCCCTTGGGCAATGGTTCAGTTCTCCATGCTTTTGATATTCTGTCTCTGGTGAGACTCCTGCATGTATAGCTCAGGTTGAACTCAGGAGTTCCTACAACTTGCTGGGATCCCTTGCTCACATTTGCTCTTCCCCACTACCTGCCCTCACTCTGGCTACCAGGAGACTCTACTTCTGGTCCTTTCACACAGAGTGGGGGGTATTTAGTTTCCTCACTCTGTTGTGTACTTCCCTTGAATGGATTCACCTAGATGACCAAGTAGTTAGATAATACAATAACAGCACAACAGTGTGGGATCTTAGTTCCCTAACCAGGGATCAAATCCATGCTCCCTGCATTGCAAGGGCAGAGTCTTAGCTACTGGACTGCCAGGGAAGTCCTGGTTTGTCCTTTTTAGATTCCACATGTAAATGATAACAAACTGTACTTATCTTTTTCTGTCTCACTGATTTTACTTAGCATAATGCCCTCAAGCTCCTTCCTAGTTGTTGCAAATGGCAGGATTTCCTTCTCTCACATGGCTGTATACTGAATATGTTGCATCTTCTTTATCCATTCATCCACTGATGGACGCTTAGGTTGTATCCATATTTTGGCTATTGTGAACAATGTTGTGATAAATGTAGGAATGCAGATATCTTTTCGATATCCTATTTTCATTTCCTTTTGACTACACACTCAGAAGTGGAATTCCTGGATCATATGGTAGCTTCCTTGATTGTGTTTTTTCATCCACAGACTTTTTTTTTTTTTTTTTTTGATGAGGTCTAATTTATCTATGGAGAAGGCAATGGCACCCCACTCCAGTACTCTTGCCTGGAAAATCCCATGGATGGAGGAGCCTGGTGGGCTACAGTCCATGGGGTCGCTAAGAGTCAGACATGACTGAGCGACTTCACTTTGACTTTTCACTTTGATGCATTGGAGAAGGAAATGGCAACCCACTCCAGTGTTCTTGCCTGGAGAATCCCAGGGATGGGGAGCCTGGTGGGCTACCGTCTATGGGGTTGCACAGAGTCAGCACGACTGAAGCAACTTAGCAGCAGCAGCAGCAGCAATTTATCTACATTTTTCTTTTTTCGGCCTGTGTTTTTGGTGTCATACCCATGAAATCATTACCATCTAAAATATTTCTAGGTATATAAATAAACACAGGATAAGACGTACACATATAATTCTTTGCCCTGTCAACCAACGGGTGCCCAGAAGCAATGACCCTTCATTACCAAGGAACACGCTTAGTGCACAGATCTAGTTTTGTCAATACCATTCGACAATAAAAGAAACAAAGGCTCCATGGAAAGATTAATGATTCTAGAATTGGGACAGGAAATATGGAAAATGAGCCTGGAGCATCTTATACGGTGTGAAAAATTTTTTTTTAAAGTGCTCAAAAAACTTTCAAAAGAGGAAGCAACCTTTCCAGGGGTATGATAAAGGTATATAAAAAGGGATTTGACAGGAAGAGCTCCCAGTGGCCAATCCAAGAACAACTTGAAAATAAAAATATATAAAGTTATATTGGATTTTAACCCAAAGTGTAATAAAGATACCATGATTCCATACTGAGAAACATAAATAATTTCTTAATTACACAAACAAGGATAGACAAGTATTCCACACAGAAAACTTCCAGTTTATGCAGACACTCCCACTTGTAGAAAGTGGAGCATAACTCCCCACCCCTGAAGCATGGACTACACATCGTGACTTTCTTCCAAAGAGGACAGGGTGGAAAGGGGGCATAAAACAATCACTTTATCACAGACACCTGACAAGCACTTCCTCAGCCACATGATCAGTGACAGCATCATCAGTGATCAACTGTGCTAAATAGTATATACACTTGATACAATGTGATGAGAATAGGATTTTACATCTGTAAAATTCCTCCCCCAAACTTGTAATCCCAGACTAGTCATGAGTAAAATATCAGACAAACACCATTCAAGGGACATGGTACAAAACATCTACCGAGTACTCCTCAAAACTGTCAAGATCTTCCAAAACAAAGAAATGTTAAAGCTAAGAGGAACCCAAAGAACATTACAACTAAATGTTAGGGCAGTTTCCTTGCCAGGATCCAGAAATGGGTAAGACCTATAGAAATCTGAGTAAAGCATGGGCTTTAGTTGATAACAAATAATGCATCAATACTTCCTCATTAACTGTAATAAATGTATCATATTACTGTAGGATATTAGGAATGGGGAGACTGGGTGTGGGGCATAAGAGATTTCTGCTATTTTCACAGTTTGTTTTTTTTTTTTTCAAATCTTAAAGGGTTACAAGGGTTAAAAGGGTTATAAAGGAAAAGGTGAAAATAAAGTCTGTTTTCAAAATAAAAAAGGCAAGGAAATTTTGGGCAAAACATGCTGATTATGTTATAAAAGGAAATAGAAAGGAAATCAAACACAAGCACACAGAAACTGTAAGTGTGAAACAACTCTTGCTAAATTAGCTTCAACTTTTCCTCTCCCTTAACCTCCAATCCCATGTAATATACTAACCGGGCCTCTTCCACACAGAAAAATCTCTGGATCCACTTTTTGTCAAGTCCCACAAACAATGCCCTGATCCAACCTCATAGATGTTTTGCCTGGATATGGCAAAAGCCACCAACTGAGGCCAGGTGTAGACCTGGAACCCTGTACTTGCTCAAAAACCACTTTAAGACATCTGCCAGTGTTATTTGCCACAGAAGTCTGTCAAGATCCAGGCAGGGGTAAGTGTCTTGCCAAGGATACAAGGGTCCAGAGCAAACCTTTAGCTGTGCGTACATGTGAGTGCTCAGTCGATCAGTCGTGTCTGACTCTTTGTGACACCATGGACTGTGGCACACCCCCCCACCCCGGCTCCTCTGTCCACGGGATTTCCCAGGCAAGAATAGTGGAGTGGGATGCCTTTTCCTCCTCTAGAGTATCTCCCCACCCAGGGATCAAACTTGCATCTCCCACATTGCAGGCAGGTTCTTTAACACTGAGCCTCCAGGGAAGCCATGAGGAAACACAGGGACTTCTCAGAGGAACAGAACATTCACTGAGACTCCTTAAGCCAGGGGAGGTGCCTGTCCAATCTGTGATGCCCTGGGCAAGATCAGCTGGGGAACAGGGTGGTGTGTGTCCACACAGAGACTGCTGCAGAAGATGCTGGATGCTGGAAATGACCTCCAGATAAGTTGGTGGGGGCGGGGGGCAGTTTGAGCCTCCTAGCAATCAAGGCCCTGAGGTTCTTATGTACCCAGAGCAAGAACCCAACCACACCTAACAGTCATATCCAATAAGGAGCATGAGGAGTACCTGTTATGAGAGCTGTCACATATACATCCTGGAGTGCCCCCTGGGGCTGTGGTCCCAGCCTTGGCCCCAGAGCACAGATGCCCTCATGGAGGCCAGGGTGGCAGCTCATCTGCAGCGGCATCTGCTCCCCCATCCCTGTCCCAGCCAGCCCCAGGCAGGTCTGATGAGATCTCCAGGGGCTTGCTGCTTCCATGTCTCTGGGGCNTTATGAGAGCTGTCACATATACATCCTGGAGTGCCCCCTGGGGCTGTGGTCCCAGCCTTGGCCCCAGAGCACAGATGCCCTCATGGAGGCCAGGGTGGCAGCTCACCTGCAGTGGCATCTGTGCCCCACTCCCTCTCCCAGCCAGCTCCGGGCAGGTCTGATGGGATCTACAGGGGCTTACTGCTTTCACCTCTCTGGGGCAGCCAACCCTCTTTGCAGCCTGTACCCCCAAGACTCCACAGTCCTCCCCTGCCTGGCTCCTTTCTGAATCCTCATTGGAGTCTGGGGCCTCTGGTGCCTGGGAGAGTGTCCTGGGGACCAATCTTGCCAACTGCTAGAGCCTATCCTCTGTTCAAACAGCCAGAATAGGGACACCAAAGTCCTAGCTGGTGCACAGGTGGCTGACCAGGCACCCCTCTGCCTCTTACACCCAGGCTCAAAAGCCAGGACCTCACAGTCACACTCACAAGACCCTGAGTTTACTCCAACACATGGGATTCCACAGGGAATGCTCTGATACACCTCGGGATCATAGAGATGTGCCCCGCACTTCCATGGCAATGAATACTACTGACCCACCACCAGGAGACTCGCCCACAGGCTGCATTAAGTCCTGCTGGCTCCACCTGAAACACCGTGGAAGGGGATGCTGCCCTGGGACTTCCAGATAAAGATACACACATGAGGTCAGCGGGACCAGGGCCTAAGCTGCTCTCAGTTGGGGGGCAGGCAGGACAAACCCCAAGGCCAAGTTCTGTGGGAGAGGGGGCGCTGTGGGCAGCAGGGGTGGGGGGCCTCAGGGCTGAGACCCATGAGGAGGATGCCCCCAACCCCAACAGGGGCATTTGGCAGCTGGCTGCTGGCCTCCTGATGGAGACTGAGCACAGCCCCAAGGGGGCTGACAGTGTGGTTCAGGGGGCCAGGGNAGGAGGACACCCCCAATTCCAACAGGGGCCTTTGGCAGCTGGCTGCTGCCCTCCTGATGGGAGACTGAGTACAGCCCCGAGGGGGCTGACAGTGCAGCTCATGGGCAGGGGCAGGCTGTGGGTCTCTGGGGTAGGTGGGTGGGATTCCTGCCCTGTAGGGCAGCCTCTCTCAAGGGTCAGAGGTGCGGGACTTTAGTCTCTGGGAGAGGAACCACACTTGGAGTGGTCTGTGTCTGTGTGTTGTCCCGACTTGAGGATCAACCCCCAGGTGCCTGTGTCCCTTCAAAACAAATGGTCCTGACAAAAATGCTTCTGCTCAGAATTCACTGGCCCTGGGTCATCACATGACCCTTCCTAAGTGAAGAGGCCTGGCAGGGTCGTGTCCCCATGTGTGCAGGGAGAGAGGAAGACAAGAGGTGACTGAACACCTCACATCTCTTCAATTCCATATTGCCTAGCAGATGCTCAACAAAGAGCAGCCGTTAAAAATCTCCTTTGTTTTTGGGAGGAGAGTCTGAGCAGGTCACATGGGTCTTGAAATTCTCCACCTTTTCCAAGTGTCCACTGACTACCTGGCAGCTGCCATATATATGGCCAGAATCACATCTCCTGTTCCTGTTGTTCTCTGGCACTCAGCACAGAGAGCTGCCCCCTCAGTCCCCTGCACCCATTCGCACCCCCCACTGCAGTGACCTCACCACCTCCTCAGGCCCAGAAGTCGCTCCTGCCTTTTGATGCCAGGCACAGCCTTAACCTATGTCTCCACTGCCTCCACACTTCCGAACCTGCCTGAACCCGGGGACACTGGCAGATGTTGCATCTGTACTGGTTACTACTTATTTCTCGTGTTATTCGGATCTCAGACTCTGTCCCTCTCTTCCTCTGGAAATTGTTTTGTTTTCAAGACATCTCAGAGAACTGGCAGCTCAACTGGAAATGGAATAGAAAACCACTCAGAATTGCTGTTCTGTGTTTTCCTCCCAGAGAATATATTATTCAATTTCAGTGTTTGTGTTTCGGGGTGGAGAGCAGTGCTCCAGCTGGGCACAGCTCACTCAAAGATCCCAAGATTCTAGTCACACAGCAGGTCCTGTCCACTTTTGCAGCTTCTCTTAACTCATTTCATCCAAATGAAATCTAGACCATGCTCACAAGTGAAAATAATAAAGTCCAGATGACCAAATAAACTGTTATTTCAATGTACTTGGTAATCAGCTTCCCAAGGCAGAGACAGGAGGGCTGGCACAGGGAATACTGCTGCTGCTGCTGCTGCTAAGTCACTTCAGTTGTGTCCGACTCTGTGCGACTCCATGGACGGCAGCCTACCAGGCTCCTCCATCCATGGGATTTTCCAGGCAAGAGTACTGGTGTGGGGTGCCATTGCCTTCTCCAAAGGGAATACTGGGCCATACATAAAAGAGCAAGATTCACATTTTTCTAGGATTCCTAGCAGATGGTGGGTAGAAAATACCTATCTCATCCCTGCGGTCAACAGCTATGGGACAAGAGCCCGGACCCCTTCCTTCCTGCCCTAGAAAGAGATGTCTCTGGGGTTTATCCAAGAAGCAAAAGGACACCTCACAGCAATGATCCGTTTCAGAGATTCCCCTCACCCCCAAGACAAACCTCATGTGACTGCAGCTTCTAGACCACTGCTGAAAGTGTGAGGGTGTCCTGCTTCTCCTAGTGTCTCCACTGCTAACATGGCCTTTCACGGAGCAGAGAATCTGTACACGTCTTTGGAATAAATGAGCCTGTGAGCAGGGGTCTCAGATTGTCTGCTACTTTCTTTAATAACCAAGGAAAATTCAATAAACTGAGATAATTTAGTTATTGTGAATGAGATACAAAAAGGACATAAGCATGAATTCACTATAATTACTTTTATTATCTAATTCTTCTCCATTCAATACTATTGCTACATAAGTTCACGTTTTCAAAACAGTTCTAATTCCTATTCCATTGTATTCTGTTCAGGACCACAGAACAAAATGGAAGACTTCCCAATCTCTTTTATAAAAGAGCAAAACTCTTGTTTTTGAACTGGGCAACCAAAATACACTGGGATCAATATCGTTCACAAAGCTAAGATACTGACATTTCTTTAGCCTTCTCTGAAACCAAACTTTGAAAAATTTCTAAAGAAAACAGAAGAATCCCCATGTCATCATAGAGAACATGAACCAAAAGATGCTACACACTGGTTCTCCCAACTGGCCCGGGCCCTCACTTCTGACTGAAGGCTGACTACTCCCTCTTCAATCACAAAGGGAAGGATCAACCTGGCTGCTGCTCTGGCTCAGGCGCCCTATTCCTCCTCCCTTGCAGCCTCTGCAGACAGGAGTTGGAAGGACCTCGAAGCCCTTTGTATGACCCTGAGCACAAATGCCCTGACTTGCTGTTTGCTGGTCTCCGCATAGGCCCGGGGACCCCACAGGAACTCGTAGCGAGCAGGGTCACTGTCAGGCACCTGCTGGTACTACAGGTACCCCTCCGACACCCACACTTGGGTCAGCAGCTCCCTGGGCTCCCCAAAGACACAGTGCTCGCTCCCAACATACACCCCCATCCTGCTGAGTGCTCCCCAGACTGCCTCCTCAGGGGCCGGGTCTCCACTCCACACGATCACGCTGAGGACCAGCGCCAGGAGGCCGGCCTTGGGCAGGCCCTGCCCATTGCTCAGCATCTCATCGCAGGTGAGGCCCAGGGTGGGGACCAAGATGTAGATGTGCTCTGTGGGATCCACCTCCTTCACCTCCACACCACAGACCAGCTGCAGGCACTCTAAGGCTCGACTGAAGACCACCGGGAAGTGCTCCTGGTTAATCCTGAAGACCTTATTCAGCATTTCTGCCAGGGAGGTCAGCTTCTTGGCTCGATACTTGAGGAGCAGGAACTTCATAAGGTTATCCATCATCTCATTCAGAATTTCTTGGGGCAAGGCCTCCACAGGAGTGGAGGAGAATGCTGGCGGGTAGGAGGCCAAGTGGGATGCAGCCTCCCCCACCTCAGCTGCCAAGAGCTGCGCCTCTACAGGGCTCTGGGCCTTGCCTGGGTCCAGAAGGTCTTCCTCGGGTTGCTGAGCTCACTCATCTTGACCACGAGCACAGTGCCTGAAGTTGAACAAGACACGGAAGTGAGGCAGTGAGAAAGATCTTAGTTCTTTTCAGAGTCAAGATGAGGACTCTGAGGGAGGACTGAGGGGACCCTGGACCCAAGAGCAGAGTGGGCTCTGGGATTAAAAGAGCAAAACTCTTGTTTTTGAACTGGGCAACCAAAAATACACTGGGATCAATATCGTTCACAAAGCTAAGATACTGACATTTCTTTAGCCTTCTCTGAAACCAAACTTTGAAAAATTTCTAAAGAAAACAGAAGAATCCCCATGTCATCATAGAGAACATGAACCAAAAGATGCTACACACTGGTTCTCCCAACTGGCCCGGGCCCTCACTTCTGACTGAAGGCTGACTACTCCCTCTTCAATCACAAAGGGAAGGATCAACCTGGCTGCTGCTCTGGCTCAGGCGCCCTATTCCTCCTCCCTTGCAGCCTCTGCAGACAGGAGTTGGAAGGACCTCGAAGCCCTTTGTATGACCCTGAGCACAAATGCCCTGACTTGCTGTTTGCTGGTCTCCGCATAGGCCCGGGGACCCCACAGGAACTCGTAGCGAGCAGGGTCACTGTCAGGCACCTGCTGGTACTACAGGTACCCCTCCGACACCCACACTTGGGTCAGCAGCTCCCTGGGCTCCCCAAAGACACAGTGCTCGCTCCCAACATACACCCCCATCCTGCTGAGTGCTCCCCAGACTGCCTCCTCAGGGGCCGGGTCTCCACTCCACACGATCACGCTGAGGACCAGCGCCAGGAGGCCGGCCTTGGGCAGGCCCTGCCCATTGCTCAGCATCTCATCGCAGGTGAGGCCCAGGGTGGGGACCAAGATGTAGATGTGCTCTGTGGGATCCACCTCCTTCACCTCCACACCACAGACCAGCTGCAGGCACTCTAAGGCTCGACTGAAGACCACCGGGAAGTGCTCCTGGTTAATCCTGAAGACCTTATTCAGCATTTCTGCCAGGGAGGTCAGCTTCTTGGCTCGATACTTGAGGAGCAGGAACTTCATAAGGTTATCCATCATCTCATTCAGAATTTCTTGGGGCAAGGCCTCCACAGGAGTGGAGGAGAATGCTGGCGGGTAGGAGGCCAAGTGGGATGCAGCCTCCCCCACCTCAGCTGCCAAGAGCTGCGCCTCTACAGGGCTCTGGGCCTTGCCTGGGTCCAGAAGGTCTTCCTCGGGTTTGCTGAGCTCACTCATCTTGACCACGAGCACAGTGCCTGAAGTTGAACAAGACACGGAAGTGAGGCAGTGAGAAAGATCTTAGTTCTTTTCAGAGTCAAGATGAGGACTCTGAGGGAGGACTGAGGGGACCCTGGACCCAAGAGCAGAGTGGGCTCTGGGAGGACGCAGGGCAGAAGAACACATGCTGCATTTCCTGACATCTGTGTCTCAGAGAGACTGGGGAACCTGGTACAGGGGCTGACTTCCTAATATCCGGATTTCAGACTGGTGTCCTAGTACGGAGAGCGGACTTACTGACATCCAAATCTCAGAAAGACTGGGGTCCTGGTATAAGAGTTGGGGCGTTAATAGCGGGGTAGGGGGGGCGGGAGGAGAGGAAAGAATCTGAAGTCATACCTGGAGATAAGGTGAGGTCCCTGAGGGAAGACTGAAGGGACCTCAAGTGAAGATTATAGGGATTCCAAGGTAAGATTGATGGAACCCCATAGATCCTTGTTCCTGCCATTGGACCTGGGAATCCTCAAGGTGAGAAGTGCACACTAGGTCTGTCCTGATTTCCTGACATCCAGTTCTGTGAGACTGGGGACCTGGTATGAGGAGCAGGGACTACAGTGGGGAGAGGACAGAGCCTAGGTCCTACTGGAAGTCAAGGTGAGGACCCTGAGGGAGGACTGAGGGTAGCCAAATCTCAGAACAGAGGGAACCCTGGTAGTCCCCGGGCAGGACGACCTCGTGCCGCAATGCCTGACATCCCTGTCAGAGAGACTGGGGACCTGTTGAAAGCAGCAGAACCTCCAAATGGCAGACAGTACACTTCCAGGTCTTGTCTGGAGTCTAGGCTCCATGCAAGGAAGGACTGAGGTGGTTAGACCCAAACAGGGAGGGATCTTGGCCCATGCAAGAGGGTCTTGGAGGGCCCAGAGTGGGGTGAGCAGTTTCTTGACCTCTGGCTTAGGGACCTCAGGAGGTGAGGTTTTTCAGGCAGAGGGTGGAGGCTTCAGGTCAGCAGAGGCTGGACTCCCCAGCCCTAATGGAGGACTGAGCAGATCCGCGCCCCTGTGGTCAGTGCTGGGAGGCCAAGCAGGACATGAGGAGGAGCTGAGGACCGAACATCTCCCCAGCCTAGAAGCTGCAGGAGACCCTGGAGAGGTTCTGCCACATGTGGGGCCCCTCGGCTCTTTCTTTTCAGTCTCAGGTCTTGTTCTGAGTTTCCCTGCAGGCCCCTAAAGGGGAGGGACCAGGTTGTGCCAGGGGAAAGGAAGCACTACAAGGGAGCCCCAAGGGGACTTCCCACCACACAACTGAGGAGACCTCACAGAGTCCTCCCCTCATACCATCAGAGAATGCTCAGGGCTGTGCCACAGGATATCACCGAGGTGCCCCCTCCATTTCTCTCACAGGGGCTCCAGGAACCAGGAGGTGAAGGCAGACATCTGAGGCCCAGGTCCTGAGTTCAGAGAGCAGAGGAGGTCCAGGCAGTGCCGGGAGTCAAGGTGAGGAGGGTGCCCTGAGTGTACACCAAGGGCTCCCCATCCCAGAACAGAAAGGACCCCACAAGGGCCTCATCCCCTTACCTTGTCAGTCCCAGAAGTCTCAGGCTGTGCTGACCACACCCTAGGGAGCCACCTCACTTCCTCCTTAAGGTAGCCAGGGGACTGGCTGCTCCAGAGGCATGCCCTGTGAGGTCTGAGAGCACCTTTCAAGAGATCTGCAAGTGGCCTATGGCTGCCGAGGGTGCGGTTCTCAGGTGAGGCTGTTCACAGCCCCTCTATCCACCATCCAGGCCCATGGTCCTCATCTGTCCCCATTTGCCCCCATGCCTCACTCTGTGGTTTGATCACAGGCATCGTGCTTGTTGTTGAGATGATTGAGCTGAGCAAGCTCGAGGAAGACCTTCAGGACCCAGGCAAGGCCCAGGGCCCTGTGGAGGCACAGCTCTTTGGGGCTGAGGCGGGGGAGGCTGCATCCCCCTCAGCCTCCTCCCCCACAGTCTCCTGCTCTACCCTTGCAGAGGCCTTGCCTCAGGAAGCTCTGAATGAAATGGTGGCTAACCTGATGAAGTTCTTTCTCCTCAAGTATCTGGCCAAACAGCTGACCTCCCAAGCGGAAATGCTGAGGAAGGTCCTCGGGGATAACCAGGAGCATTTCCCAGTGGTCTTCATTCATGGTGCCTACAGGTGGTCTTTGACATGGAGATGAAGGAGTTGAACCCCAGGGAGCACATCTACATCATGGTCCCCACTCTGGGCCTCACCCGTGATGAGATGCTGAGCAGTGGGCAAGCCTGCCCAAGGCCAGACTCCTGGTGCTGGTCCTCAGCCTGATCATGCAGAATGAAGACCTGGCCCCTGAGGAGGCAGTCTTGGGAGCACTCAGCAGGATGGGGTGGTGTGTGTTGGGAGTGAGCACTGTGTCTTTGGGGAGCCCAGGGAGCTGCTGACCCAAGTGTGGGTGCAAGAGGGATACCTGGAGTACCAGCAGGTGCCTGACAGCCACCCTGCTTGCCATGAGTGCCTGTGGGGTCCCTGGGCCTATGTGGAGACCAGCAAGTGGCAAATCATGGTGTTTGTGCTCAGGGTCAAACAGAGGGCTTTGAGGGCCTTCCCACTCCTGTCTGCAGAGGCTGAGGGGGAGGAGGAACAGGGGACCTGAGCCAGAGCAGCAGCCAGGCTGATCATTCCCTCTGTGAGTGAAGAGGGAGTAGTCAGCCTTCTCAGAAGTGAGAGCCCGGGCCAGCTGGGGGAACCAGTTCATACCACCTTTGGGCTTCTGTTCTCTATGATGACATGGAGATTCATCTGTTTTCCTTAGAAAGTTTTCAAGCTTTGATTGTTTTCACAAAAGGCTAAATGTCAATGTCTTAGCTTGGGGAATGAGGTTGATCACAATGTGTTTGTGCTTACCCAGTTCAAGAACAAGTTTTGCTGTTTCGTAAGAGATTGGAAACTCTTCCATTTTGTTTTGTGACCCTGAAAGGGACACAATCGAATTGGAATTAGAACTGTTTTGGAAATGTGAGCTTACTTAGCAGTAATATTGATGAGGGAAGAATTAGATGATAAAAGTAATTGTAGTGAATTCATCCTTCTGTCCTTCTTGTGTGTCATTCTGAGAGGGTAACAGGCAGGAAGGCCAGGGGTCTCCAAACAGAGGAAATAGGCTGCAAGTGTCAGACACTTTTATCTCTCTTAAGAGGCAGAAGGAAACACTAGTGATATTTTTTTCCTTCTTTATACAAATTTAGAAGGTTTCTCTTAAAATACTGTGTTGCCATAAAGACACCTGGTTTCACCTGAAGTTAACATTCCCAAATCTTAAGTTAACCAATGCATTTTTCTTATGGAAATGTTTGTCTTAAGCTATGTTAATGTACTATGCATTTACCCCAGACTCTGTCTTCAAGTCTGTTTGCCTAATGGCTCAGAACCTACTTGACAAACCAATATGTTATACTCAGATATTGTTCCCCTAATCTATGTAAACAAAACTATTTGTATGGCAATCCGCCCTTCTACAAGATTCAAGTCAATCATTTTATGGCCCCGGATGAATCATCTGGTGCCAAGATTATCCCAAAATGCATCTTATGGGTGAGGGGCCTGGTGCCATTCTGAGTTTTAAGACATTCCTTTCTTTCATTAACAAACTGCTAATGACTATATAACATCCAGCTGATGACTAGCAGGGGGGCACTCTTTCTGCCCCCTTCTGATGCTTATGTCAGAAGCTTTCTCTATCTCCTTTATACTTTAATAAAACTTTATTACACAAAAGCTCTGAGCAATCAAGCCTTGTCTCTGGCCCTGGATTGAATTCTCCTCCAGAGGCCAAGAATCCCGCTTCTTTTCATTCAGCAACCAACTTTCAATTCTCAAAAACTAAATTATCTTTATTTGGATTTGCCTGGGTTATTTAAGGAAGTAGCAGACAATTAATCTGAGGCCCCAGCTCACTGGCTCATATATTCCGAAGACCTTTACAGAGTATCTGCTACAGGAAAGGCCGTGTTAGCAGTGGGGACACTAGGAGAAGCAGGACACCCCCACACCTAGAGCAAAGGTCTAGGAGCCGCGGTCACACAAGGAAGATGGAGTGATGTCCCTTAGTTGCACTGAACAAGGCAACATGGGGCAGGGTGGTGGGGCTCCAGGAGGAGCACTCTAGTGTCAGTGCCTGAGCCAAGGTGGTTTGCGGCTTTGGGAAGCTGGGTTCCTTCTGTGGGAGGTGATCATCATGAGGCTGGCTGGTGGCAGCCCTCAGACTTGCAGACAGTGTGTCTTCAGGGTGTTGGCAAAATCTGAAACAGATCATTGCTGTAAGGTACCTTTTGCATCTTGGATAAAGCCCAGAGAGATCTCTTTCTGGGGGAGGGAGGAAGGGGTCATAACTCTTGTCGCATTGCTGTTGATCACAGGGGCAAAGGAGGTGTTTTCTACCCCGTATCTGCTAGGAATCCTGCAGAACTTTGGTCACACTCCCTTGAAGTGGTGCCCAAGAAATGCATGGAACTACCCTTTCTTTCCTGGTCCTGGGGGATCCAGAACCCAAGGTGTTAATTAGCTTACAATTATCTTGATTGTAACTGGCCATTTTACTCAAGGACTTGACCTTCGTTGGGGCTGCAATGAAGGAAAGTAATGTTTTGGATGGAAGACCAGCTGGGGCACAGACAAAGAGTGGTTCTTGCTTCTGTTTCCTGGAGCAGCTTGAGTCCTGTTGGAACACCCCTCCACACCCAAATTTAACAGGTCTTCTATGGAAATGGGGCTTGCTCAGTAGCTCAAATGATGAAGATTCTGCTTGCATTGTGGGAGACCTGGGTTCAATTCCTGGGTCAGGAAGATCACCTGAAGAAGGGCATGACAACCCACTCCAGTATTCTTGCCTGGAGAATTCCATGGACAGAGGAGATTGGCAGGCTACAGTCCATGGAATAGCAGAGAGTCAGACACGACTGAGCTACTAACATTATGTTCCACTATGGTCTAAGTAGCAAAGTTTCTTAGTTTTATTTATGAAACATCCTGTTTGACTGATTAGCTAGTCCACATCTTATTGAGGTGCATATTCTCTGACAAGCCCTGGACCACAAAGCAGCCAATTCCTTCCCACAGTGGAGAGTGGAGGACAGTCTTGGGGCAACATTGTGACTAATTCCTACCCCAACATCACAGAGGCAATGGCCGCCAGGCCCTGGCAGCTGCATCCTGTCCCTCAGGGGCATCCTGCAGCCCAACACATGGGCTCCTCAAACCGGCTGGCTTCACAGGAGAACTTAGGCCATGGGGCTTGGGACCTTCCGAGGACCACGTGCAAGTGAGGGCTATGGTGGGCTCAGAGCCCTGGTTCAATTCCTCTGGAGCCCCAACCCTTTCCACACACCCCAGGCTGTGGTCCAACCTTCCAACTTCTCACGCCATTCTCTTCTCGGTGCTACACAATGCCTCTGAGGTGACAAAAAGCAGGTCCGTGGAATAAAGGGGACAAGGAGAATCAGAAGCACTGTGGGGCTGCTCTGTGGTTTGCTGAGAACTGATTCTGCTGGGGGCCTGCATCTCTGTCCAGTCCCAGCGCCTCCCGTGTGAGGCTGATGCCCTGTCCCTGCTGCTGCCATGGGGCCTCCTGCCCAACTGAACCTGCCAGGCTCGCCAGCTCCTTACTGAGCAGGAGGGAGGAAGGGTCTGACCTTATGGCCCCAGTGCCCACTGGGATAAGGCCCCTATAGAAGCCTCCTCCAATATGGGAGGGAAGGTAACATGACCCCCAAGGCTCCAGGTCTCCCCAGCCACAGCGAGGGAGGGGAGCAGCTGGAGGGTTAGGGGACACCAAGCACAGGGGCAGGGGAGCGAGGCTGAGAAAGGCAGGCCTTGGACATCCTAAGGGCTTGTGTGTGCACAACACAGGTGTCCTGAGCCACAGCTGACAAAAACTCCTCAGTGCCATGCAAACCCACTGCCAAAGCCCACATGGTGCCTGGAGGAGGGGGACCAGGAAAGGCAGCTCCCTCAGGACCCAGGGGGTGAGGAGGGGCCCAGAGTAGGGTGGGGGTTGGGGCAGGAAAGGCCACAATAGCCAGGCTGCCCACAGATAGCACAGTCTTCAGTCCCCTTTGGATGAGCCACCAGGGGCCCCCACTGAAGATCACAGCCTCCAGGGTCATGTCCCAGCCAGGTGAACCAACCTGAAGGAATGCTTTATCAACCTGTTTAGGAGCACAAAGGCCAGGGAGCAAGCCCAAGTCAAGGCCTGTGAGCTCCATTCCGGCTGCCAGTCCTCAGGCCGAAGGGCCTCTGGGAGAGCTCTTCTACACCCTCTTAGCTCTCCCCTTTCAGACACCAGGCTGTGGCCCTCACACAGGGCAAATGACCCGCTGAGTGGCAGAACTAGGTGGACAGTGCCCTAGGGTACTCAACACACATACCTTTCCAAGGTGCTGGTCTGTCCCCTACATGGTGATTTTGAAGAACAGTGGCCCACAAAGGTCAGAGAACATGCACCTTGAAACCCACTGCCCCATCATCCATATGCAGTGAACACCAGTGACTCACTCGGGTTTTGTCCAGTCTCATACCTGGACTCTCATGCATTTTCAAATACAGGTAGATGGGGGCTCCCTTTGGTCACATCTATCTCAATAAGTCAGACATGTCCCTGGGAGTGAGTGTGTGTAAAGCAGGCCCTTTGGAAAACGCCTAACCTGAGAGCCAACAAAATCATTCGATGTTCCTGCCATCTGGGTAAGGAAGAACTGGTCCACAATGGTATTGGGGACAGGGGAATGGGTGGAGAAGATCAGAGCTGGCCTCATAGAGGACCAGTGAAGTGCTTGTTTTCAACAGAACAGGCTATATCTTGAATCCCCAACCAATTCCTTCAAATGGCAGGGAACCACAGATACCCAAGTTGGACATGGGAGGCCAGAACCAGGGGTAGCAGAAGCCCAACCACTCCACTGTCAAAAGGAAACAGGGCTTTTGAGGCAGCCTCCAGGGAGGCTGAATCTGAGTCTGAGACTCTGGGAAGGGGATGGGAAAAGCATACACACAGATGGTCCCAAAGTGAGAACTCTAGGGCCACGAGAGTGGTTTTTATGGGAATAAATGGAAACTGAAGACAACGGCCTGTGATCTGCAGTGGGATGCCATCAGGGGGTGGGCAGAGCTCAGGAGGCTGCAAGCTCAGCTGAGTGCTTGGCTGTGCCCTACCACACGGCGTCCTGGGGAGTCTGGGTCTCGGGTGCTTGGGGAACAGTCAAGTGGAACGTGAGGTCACTACCACTGTGCTCGAGCACAGCTCTACACTGCGGAAAACTTGACCTGGGGGGCGATGGGGGCAGGAAACAGGACTCTTGACTTTGGGGCCATCTGAGTGGGACCTACCAACTGGCAGCACAGTTGGAAGAGACCAAAGCCAGACCAAAAGGAGGGCAAGGAGACCAGGATGGGTGTTGGGGGTTGAGGTGGGACCAACAACTCAGGCTAGGCCCTCCAGCCCACTACAGACCTGGTCTTCTGGGAGGGACAGTCTCCAGGAGCCCATCTGACTCCTGGGGTCTCTCTCGGTGGAAGCTGAGCCAGGAGTCACCAGGGCCTGGCCCTTTAGCAGAAGCCAGCCACAGGCCTGCCCATTGGTGGGGGGGAGGTGGAGCCAGGGGCATTGGCAGCACCAGTCAGAAGAGACCAAAGCCAGAAGAGGGACAAGGCCTGGGGATGGGGGAGGGTGGGATCACCAACTCAACCTAGGCCAACCAGCACGCTATGGACCACATCTTCCGGGAGGGACAGTCGCCAGGGGCCCATCTGACCCCTGGGGACTCTCTCGGTGGTAGCCGAGCCAGGACTCACCAGGGCCTGACCCTTTAGCAGAAGGCAGCCACAGGTCTGCCCGTTGGTAGGGTAAGGGTGGAGCCAGGGGCATGTTTGTCAACCTATCCAGGGCCTGGCCCCCTGAAACAAGGCACATGGCAGCAGACGGGAGCCTTTGCAGGCAACCTGAAACATACTTTTCTGTACTTTCAGACAAGAGACAAGCTGAGGATCACATCTCTGCCCCCAGACCCCCTCCCCGACACTGGGCCAGGGCTGCCTCTCCATATCACCTCTGTGACATCATGAAACAACTAAGGAAGTGGACCACTTAATTGGCTGCCTGGCCCACGACCCAGATTCTAGAATCTCCAGAGAGTATTTATTGGGCACTACCACCCAGGCCTTTCTGCCCTGGCCATTCACTGCTTGGGTAGAGAATGCTCCTGAACTAGACTGGCTCCATGGATAGTCAGAGTTCCAACAAGCCACGTGCTGCCTCACTTGCCCCATCCACTGATGGAGAACCCACAGCACGGGACTGTCCTGATGTCACCCAGATCCAAATGTGGATTCAGAGGAGGCTTTGGAGAAGTGGTGGGACCAACTCAAGAGCCCAGATGCAGACCCCCAAGACAGCCTGCTCCACAGGGCCCGAGCCCAGCAACAGCCAATGAGGAAGTGAACAATGCCCTCCTTGGGCTGTCCTTCTCCAGGAAGCTCTGGATGATCATGGAGGATGTGGCCTTCATCTCTGTGCACTGGAACGACAAGGGAGACATGGTGGTAACTGAGGCAGATCTCTTCCAGACGGAGGTCCTCCAGCACAGAGGCACAGACAGGATCTTCAAGACAGCATCAAAAGTTTCATCCGTGAACTGAACCTGCATGGGTTCAGTAAAATCCACCATTCGGGTCACTCTGCGGGGAAGAAAAGGATGATGGTAATGTAGAAAGCCCTTCTGGGGAGACTGGACTAGAAAAGCCGAGTGCTGGATGGATTTTAATTTCCTGGAGAACTTTTTCTCATGAGAGGGTGGTTAAGGAAAGAGGAGAAAGCAGGCCTTGTCGTGTTCCACGAATCCTCTTACACAGGATCCACAGGGGTGACTCCAGACCCTGAGAGGCCCTTGATTTCAGAGAGTGCCCATAACAGCTGCCAGGAATGAGAAGACCTTGTTTCCATAGTTAGGGAAGCTGGGGACAGTGGTGGGAAGGAGGGCTGTGAGGAAAAGCTATTCTCCCCCACGATGGCTAAAGTGATTCATTTCCTTTCAGATCTATCACTACTCCAAGTTCCAGAGAGACAAGCCTCTCCTCCTGCAGAACATCTAGAAGAAATGCGACCCCAGAAGAACTGCTCAGCCCACCACCAGCACAACAGCGACCCCAAAGAGAAAGAAGCAAGCAGGGGTGACCAGATGCTCTCCTTGATTCCATCACTAGCGCACCAAAGAGGCTGACAAGCAGGTCCAGAAGGGAACCTCAACTGTTCACGGAACCCCCAGCCAGCGCTCATTTGAGTCCTGTGGCCTTTGGTTTATGGACAGTGTAGCCGGGCAGCCCAGGTCAAGCCATCTTCCCAGCGAGCAGGGCTGCCTCAGTGGGAGGGTACATCCAGCAATGCCATGTCTGTACCCCTGGCTACTGCTGGAAGGGACAGTGCAGGGGAACTTCCCGAGAGCTCCTCAAGATACCCAGATTATGGTTCAGTGATGACTTTGTACAACACCTATCATTCCATCGTGAGGAGAGCCGTTTCAGCTGTGGCCCCAAACGAGGCCCCTGAAGCAGAGGAGGAGCAGGAGGAGTCCTCAGAGGTGTGCCCTCTGTGAGGAGTTCAAGGACAAGCCCAATCCCTGAGCTGCCAGGTCCCCAGGGACACTCAAAAGCACTCTTTTGTAATCAAAAATCTATTTTTGGCTCTAATAAAGTACACCAAAACTCCATGGGAGTAAATAAAGAATCCAATGAGAACTGCAAGTCTGTGTTCTGTCTGTCTGTACATGCTATTCACACGGCACTGGGTGAGTCAGATGAGGCTGGAAGCCCACACCCCAGTCAGGCCTCAATCCAGTCCCCACAGTCCCTTTTCACCTGAAGCAGCAGCATTTCACATGTTCTGCCAAGAGTGTGGCTCCTGAGCCCTTCCTGAGGCCATCCCAGGACGGGCGGGTCCCTGGGCCTTGCCTGCCACATAGCAGAAGACCCAATCTGGCTCCTGACCATGGGGGTATCACCTTCCATGAGTCATGCACCCTGAAGCAGAAGGGGCTCCTCCTGGGTCCCCCGATGATGCCACAAGTTTCTGATCAGCAGCTGAGCGTCACCAGCTCCCAATCCAGGACCTTCCCCAAGAGCCTCACTGGAAAGCAGGGTCACCCTAACCGCCAAGGGCCTTGCAAACACGTGACCCCAAACCTGAAGACTAATACAAGGTTTCCACAAGGTGAACACCAGCCGGTGTTGCTCTGCCCTCACAGCTTTATTTAGAATTCAGGCACCATGCCCAACACACAGTCCCCGGTCCAGACATCAGCCCCATGTGCTCGAGCATCCTTTAAGCCTGGTGACACAGAAGGGGGTGGTCACAGACGGCTGGCTCTTTCCATCTGCCTCCACGCTATCCACTAACAGGAGGGTGGCAACCCAGAGGACCCATCCATCACATGCAGTCTTCAGGGAAGTCAGGAAGGAGGGCGTGGCAGGTGGAGAGAGGCACGTGGTGCGTTCCAAGACAAAGCCATGAAACCTGGGAGCATTGAGGAGGGAGGGCAGGTCCCCCTGGCTTCCCAGCCCAGTGGCCCGGCTCTGGTCCTTTCTCAGCACAAACAGGCACAGTCCTGGGCTTGGCTTCCCCCCAACACCCACCCCATCCCTCATCTCTAGGCCCCATCACTGCCGACTCTGCAGATCCCCCATGTTACCCCAGGCCTGCTGAGCACAGATCTGTGCTAACCAACCTGGCCTCGGCCCTGGGGCTGCCCTTGACGGCCCTGCCAGGTGTCTTCCCCATGCGTTTGGGAGCCACCTTCCTCCCAGCCCTTCCCACACCACTGCCTCCACTGTCAGCAGATGCCCCGGCCCCTGCCCAGGGCCTACAGAAAGAACAAAGGAGAGCAGGAACTACTGGGTCGGGTGTTCTCCCTGTCCTCACCAGGGCCTGGGACCGCCCATGCAGGGATCACAGAATTCAAACTTCAAATAACACGCTAGGTTACTGTCACACCTTCGCATGGCTGAGGAGGCACCAAGGAGGCGCCGAGGGATAGAGAGATAGGCCATGACTGCAGGGGGCCTGACCACAGGCAACTCCATCCTCACTTCTATCCTTGTACCTGGAAGGGGGTCCCTGTTTACTGGACGGGGGAGAGGCTGAGAAGCAGAGCCACGGGCCTGAAGCTCAGCAGGGTCTCAGTGCCTTGCAGAGCCTCCATTTTCACATGGCTGTGAGGACGGGGACAAGGTCCCAGAGGCTCCCAGCCTAGGGCCTCCCTGGCCTTTCCTTCCCCGAGCACAGCAGAGCCACAGTTCTCACAGCCCTCATGAGAGCCAACGTCAGCCAACATCTCAACCCCAGCTTCTGGCCTCCTGAACCAGCACGGTTTGTAGTCTGAGTCACCCAGCCCATGTGACCTTGATGCAACTGCCAGCAAATGAAGCCAGAGAGTCAGCCCTGTCCAGACATCCCTCCGCAGGGGCAAGTGGGGAGTTGGGGGATGACTTCACTCCCAGCACCTCGGGCACACTCCTCCACCTCTGCACAACTTCATGCGTCTGTTTACACCTCCCAGTGTTGGGGGTCCCACAAGTTACTGACTCGTCCCTCCTGAAGGAAGGGAAGGGAAAACTCATTCTGCCAATACAGTCACTCAAAGTGACCACACACTCACTGACTGAAGATCCATGCAGGAGGAGGCCCAGGGCCCAGGGCACACACCCAAGGGGCTGACAGACACCAGCCAACAGCCTTCCACAAAGGCTCCCCCATGTCCCTTCCACCAACCACAGGCAAGGGTGCCATGTCCTCACACACTGGCTGGCGCCGAGCATCATCATCCCGCTGAATCTCTGTCCACCTGCTGGGTGACAAAGGGTCACCCTCCTCACTGGGTCTGGATGAGTTACCAGGGAGCCTGGCTGGCCCCTGGGGTGTAGCCATTGCTATGTCTTCTACTGGGGTATGTGACTAGATCCAGGCTTGCCCCGTTTCCACCACTCAGTGTCTCAGCCAACCCAACCCCTTCCTCCTGGGCGCCACCGAAGCTCAACTGTGTGGGTGGGATGCCTGAGCAAGAAGGGGCTGCAAGCACTCCTACCTCTGGAAGCAGAGGGTGCCTGCTTGGTGGCCAGAGGAGAAAACACTCTTCTGCCTGCTTGTCTGGACGTCTTCACCTGCACAAGGACCAGAGCAACAGGGAGAAAATCACCTGTGACAAGACAGCAATGTTGGACAACAAGCCACTAGTTTTCTTCTCAGCAGGGGCCTCACACCACGGGGACCCAGGAGGGCCCAACGGATGTGAAACACACGTGCAGGTTTCTTCAGGGTGGGTTCTGCTCATCACAGTAGCTGGCCTGTCCTCACGCAGCTGGGACAGGGACCCCACGATGCCTCAGCATGCATCCCGCAGGAATGATGGTGATTTATAGCCCAGGAGACCCCACAAGGAACAAGAGAAAACGACTCCTCTCCTCACACTGCCACTCTGGAAGGATCTGTGGGCCGCCACAGTCAGTGGGCTCCCCTCCTTGGACTCGTGGCTGGGCGCCACCAGGAGGGGAACTGCAGACAAGCAACTGAGTCCTGCAGGGGCAGGGCCTGCCTGGTGGGGGCGGCTCGCAGGGATCAGGCGGGGCTCGCATGAGGTCACAGTCTGGGGGCGGAGCTGGAGGCTGGAAGGAGGTCGCATCCCAGGGCATCACTGGGAGGGACACGTGGAAGGAAAGGGGGCGGGGACTGTGACCACAGAGGGGACCGGAAGTGCAGCTTGGCCATCTGGCAGGCGCTCCTTGTCCCAGAGCCTGGAAACCCCCGCCCGGAGGTATGGTCAGCGCACGAGGCAGGTCCTGCCTTCCTGCAAGCTAGTCCCAGGCACTTTGGGATTGCCGGGCTGCGGCCACTAGGCAGGACAGTGGTCCGCCACCGGGGCCTGACACCGCTGACAGGTGACAGCGCTGACTGGCCTTAGTCCCGTCGCGTCCACAAACACTGAACCCCTGATTTCCGGTGTGTATGGCTTCCTGTACTCACATACTACTAGTTTGACTCAGTCGTGTCCGACTCTTTGTGACCCCATGGACTGCAGCCCACCAGGCTCCTCCCTCCATGGGATTCTCCAGGCAAGAATACTGGAGTGGGTTGCCATTTCCTTCTCCAGGGGATCTTCCCGACCCAGGCATCGAACCCAGGTCTCCCGCATTGCGGGCAGACGCCTTAACCTCTGGGCCACCAGGGTGCGTACTCACGTAGGCACGCAGTTATGTAGACACGCACGTAGGAACAAAGGCGCATTCCCCCGCCAGCCCTGTCCCCTAGGCGACGAAATAGGATCCGCCACGCTCTGAGGCGCCTGGAAGGTCAGGCCGGGAGGAGCCTCGAGACCCGAGGCCTGGAGCGGGACCCTGACAGGCGGGTGGAAAAGAGGAGAGGAGGTGGGAGGAGCGGGGCCAGAAGTCTGTGGCTGAAGCGTGGGAAACACCTGGGTGAGGAGGAGCTTCTGGAGAAAGAGGCAGGGCTGGGGCGGGGCCGGGCCGGGGTGGAGCCACCGGGGGAGCGGAGCGGGGCTGACAGGGATGGAGCTGTGGGTACTAGGAATGCACGGAGGCTGGGGCTCACCCACTCAATGGCGTAGGCCAGA
>SJXQ01013121.1:0-14282 GCA_006408695.1 Aepyceros melampus | reverse complement strand
TCCAGTCCCGTTTGCTCCCTTGGGGTGAGGGTGGGAGGGTACCAGCTCTTTATCGGGTAGGGGGATGGGCTGCTGCTGCAGGCTCAGAAGTTCAGAGACGTCTGGGTAGTCCTGGTCTTCAGGGGCCTGCCTCCCAGTCTCCCTGGCCTTCATGTCAGGGGTGCAGGTTTTCCCAAAAGGACCTCCGATGCCGGTGGGTCAGGCCTGCCTTAGTGGAACGTTCAGTGTCTTGGAGGTTCAGCCAGTCCTGTAGAATCCTGGGCTGATGTTTGTCCACTGCCTGAAGCTTTGTCAGATACCAGGGAGACCCTGGCTCCCCCGCCCCCAGTTCTCACTGTTCTTCACCCTGAGCTGCTCAGCCCCCTGTAGACAGCACAGCAAAGAAGTCACTTCCCTCTATTTCCCCCTTGTCTCACACTCCTGGGTCTTCTCACTTGCCAGGGAATTCCTCTCCCCCTGCCAGCCCAGTGAAAGTTCTAGCAGCTGGGCTGTGGCCTTGAGCCCAGGGCTGAGTGAACCCGACTACCCCCAGGATGGGATCTCACAACCAGTGGGGCAGGGGATGTCAACACCATACCAAGGCCCCATCTCACCACCTCTCCTTGGACCACTCCAGGGCCAGCCTCCTCGGGATGGGTCCTTCGTGAGGCTATTCCCAGGGGTGGGGTGGGGGGGAGTTGATGCTGGAGGCTGGCTGGGGACTCATCACTAAGGGGACAGGGAGCAGGCAGGGTGGGCAGGGCATCCCTTCACCTGTGATGTTGACCTGACTGTTCCTGCCAGCCTGTCGGGAGGTGCAGAGCACAGACAGGCATTGGAAGTGCCCACAGTGGGCCCCAGTGGTCGGGCCCTCACACTGCCTGAGGCTCGTGATCGCTACTGACTGAGCAGGAAACTGACAAAAGGAATTGGTGCCTCAGCAGTGGCTGTGTGTACACACAGGACGCCAAGTGCCTTTGGCTGGGTGGCACCACACTCTGCCCTGCACACAGTCTGGTGGGAGGGCCTCTTGGCATCTTTCAATGAGACAACTGCTGGGTTGGGCAGGAGAGCTGCTTCCAGTGCGCTGGCCACCTGGCCATCAGCTAGCCCCAGCTAGGCCATCAGCTTACACAGCTAGCTAGTGTAAGCACATCCTGATGTGAGAGGGCAGGTCTGAGTGCCAGACCTCATGAGGCAAAGTGCATTCGATTCCAAGGACACCTGTCCTGCAAGAGGCTCCTCAACTGTGCAGGGCATCAGGTCTCCACTCACCCCTGTATCACTCAAGGCTGGGGATGGGGAGGCTGGAGCGCATCTTCCAGGCAGATCTGTAAAGTGCAGAGTCTGAAACGAAGCAGAGGTTGGGGAGCATGAAGAGTGGGGAACCAACCACTGACTCACATCAAGGGCTTTTAGATAGGAGTGTCATCTGGGCTGGGTCTCATAGTGAAGAGGGTCTCCTTGGCTGGGAAATGGGGGAAGGGCCCCCAGAAGGGTCAGACCCATGGAGGGAACTGAGCCCAGGTGTGTGGCTGGATCAAGGTCATGGGAAAGGGCCTGGGATACTAGCCTGGGTCCCACTCAGGGGCGACTCTAAGCCATCTGGCCTTTGCCCTGCGTACAGTTGATTAATGCCCTCACTTGCAGTTTAAAAGGCAAGCCATTGCCTTCCTGCCTGAGAAGAATTCATTGATTCAGTCATTTGGTTAGTCTGTGATTGGAGAAAGCTTTGTGTGCCTCCCATAGACAGGGTCAGGCAGCAGGTAGACAAGAGGGGCGCACAGGTGAGTCAGGCGACCGGCATGGCTCTTTCCAGGATGAGCGGCTCTGGCAGCTGGTGCCTGTCCTCGTTGATCTGGGCATGGGCACCTTCTTCCACAGGCTGACTTCTGGCTTGTGATAAGGTCTCCAATTCTTGTTCTTGAATCCAGAAAGAGGTTTAGAGATATGACATTAGGCCTTTATGTTCTGAGAGTTATTGTCGGGAGATGGTTAGATACCATCACCAACTCTAAATTGCCTCTATGCCCAAGAAGAATTCATTGATTCAGTCATTTGGCTAACAGTGATTTGAACAAAGCTTTGTGTGCCTCCCATACACAGGGTCAGGCAGCAGATAGACAAGAGGGGCGCACAGGTGAGTGTGTGAATTTGAGCAAACTGGGAGATGGTGAAGGACAGAGAAACCTGGCATGTTGCATTCCATGGGGTCACAAAGAGTAGGACGTGACTTAGCGACTGAACACACACAGAGGTGAGGGCATTGGGCCCAGATTCTCCTGGCCCCCAGCAGTAGGTTGATTTGCCCCCCATGGCACCCAGTGTCCCCCAGGCTGAGCAGAGTGGCTGCTGCTGATGCATTGTGCAGAGAAGGAAGACGTGGTGCAGGTTTGCCCAGACCAGCTCCCCAGTGGCCTGAACTGTGGCAGCTTCAAGTGCCTGGAGTTTAGCAGTCTGGGCCCCTCACTTACTGCCTTTGAAGGACTAGTGCAGGCAGTGAAGACAAGATGATATGGGGAGGGTGGCCTTGGCCTGTTGTATTGCCCACCTAGAGTCCCCAAATGACACGTGGAGGAGGCTTTAGGAAAGGGGCCAGCTTTGTGTCTGAAATGAACCTAGAGTTTGACAGTAATGTGCTGCTTGCTCGTTGTGCCATCTGCTGGCCCGCTCTTCCAACTTCACTTTTTTTTTTTTAATTGAAGTATAGTTAGGACTTCCCTCATAACTCAGTTGGTAAAGAATCAGCCTGCAATGCAAGAGACCCCAGTTCAATTCCTGGGTCGGAAAGATCCCCTGGAGAAGGGAAAGGCTACCCACTCTGGTGTTCTGGCCTGGAGAATTCCATGAACTGTATACTGTAGAGTTCATGGGATGGCAGAGTCGGACACCACTGAGTGACTCTCCCTCACTTTCACATAGTTGGTTAACAATGTTGTGTCCATCGTTTCTGGTGTACATCAAGGTGATTCACTATATAAATGCTTTCAGATTCTTTTCCATTATAGATTAGTTTAGATATTGAGTACATTTCCCTGTTCTATACAGTAGGACCTTAATTATGTGTTTTATACATTGTTGTTCAGTACTCAGTCATGTTCAACTTCGTGACCCCATGGACTGCCGCACACCAGGCTTCCCTGTCTTTGACTCTCTCTCAGAGTTTGCTCAAACTCCTGTCCGTTGAGTCAGTGATGCCATCCAATCATCTCACCCTCTAGCACCCTCTTCTCCTTCTGTCTTCAGTCATTCTCAGCATCAGGGTCTTTTCCAGTAAGTTGGCTCTTCACATCAGGTGGCCAAAGTATTGGAGCTTCAGCTTTAGCATCAGTCCTTCCAATGGGTATTCAAGGTTGATTTCTTTAGAACTGATTGACTTGGTCTCCTTGCTGTCCAAGGGACTCTCAAGACTCTTCTCCAGCACCACAGTACTACTATTTTATACATAACAGTGTGTATCTGTTAATCCCAAACTCCTAGCTTATCCCTTCCCCTTCTTTTCCCCTTTGGTAACCAAAAGTTTATTCTCTGAGTCTGTTTCTGCTTTACAAATAATTTCATTTGTATCATCTTTTTAGATTCCACATATAATTAATATCATAGGACATTTGTCTATCTCTTTCTGACATACTCCACTTAGTATGATAATCTCTAGGTCTACTCATGTTTCTGCAAATGGTATTACTTCATTATTTTTCATAGCTGAGTAGTACTCGTGTGTGTGTGTGTGTGTGTGTGTGTGTGTGTGTGTGTACCACATCTTGTTAATCTTGTTTATCTGATGATGGACATTTGCATTGCTTCCATATCTTGGCTATTATAAATAGTGCTGCAATGAACACTGGGATGCATGTATCTTCTCAAACTAGAGTTTTTGTCTTTTCCTGGTATGCATCCGGGAGTGGGATTGCTGGATCATGTGGTAGTTCTGTTTGTAGTTGTTTGAGGAACCTCCATACTGTTCTTCATGGTGACTGTACCAATTTACTTTTCAACCAGCAGTGAACTAGGGCTCCCTTTTCTCTCCACCCTCCCCAGCATTTATTCTTCATAGGTGTTTTAATGATGACCATTCTGTCCAGTGTAACATGATACTTCCTTGGAGTTTTATTTGCTTTTGTCTGATAATTAAGAATGTTGAGCCTCTTTTCATGTGCCTTTTGGCCATCTGTCTTGTCTGGAGAAATGTCGATTCAGGTGTGCTGAGCATTTTTTGATTGGATTGTCTTTTTTTTTTTTTTTTTTTTTGCAGCTTCAGTTTTAATTGAAGGTGGTTAGCAATAAGAGCTTCCATGGCAGAAAGCTCCATGCAGTGCTTGGAGGGTGTGAATATAAAAATGAGGTGCTAAACCTAATATGTAATACATTGTAAAGTATTTCTTTCCCTTTTCCTCCTCTGACCATTTCTGCCTTCTTAATCCTTCTAACATTCCCAAGGCATGGAGATGTCAGATACATAGCAATGGATTCTTAACTCTCATTACCACAAAGATATAGCAATTGAATTTGCATGTTCCGTGCCTTGAGCCTATAGCAGGAGCCCAGGCATTGGCACAGAAGCCCATTGTATCCCACGGGTCCATGAGGGTGGATGGCTCCTTTTTTGAGTGGATGTGTGTCCATGTAGCTCACAGGCTGGGCCAATGCATAGGGCACACAGAGGGGCTGCCTATTTGTGCTCATGATGTGAATGACATGATCCAGAACCTGGGCTTTGGGATCCAAGGACCTGGGTTTGGATATCAGCTCTTCTCTTGCTGTGTAGCCTTGGCACTTGCTATCTCTGGGAGTGTCTCTCCTCTGTTGAAAACCAGGTAGCACAAAATGCCGCTCATGTCACAGGGCTTTTCCAGGGCACAGCTTTGGACGTCATGATGTCTCCCACTGGGGCTCAGAGTCTGTCTTTGCTTCTACTTCTGCAGTTGGGAGGTTATTCCAGCAACACTGCCTATGAAGAATTTTCTTGCTTCCCAGACTTTGTAAATTTCAGAATCCTCTAATAGTGTTCAAGGGACTATAATGTGACCTTGGTGAAATTCCTTTATGCTATTTGGAAGCTGTCAGTTGTACATGTAGAAAATGAGATGATTGGTCCAGAACAGTGATTCTCCAACCTTTGTGTCCATGGGATATCTAACTGGGGGGTGGTGTGGGGTTCAGCCTCCCAAACAGATCAGAGNTGTCAATGTATAGCAAAATGAATACAGTATTGTAAAGCAAAACAAACTAAAAAATAAAAATTAATTAAAAAAAAAAAACTAGATCTCAGATTTCGCTGTGCATTCAGACCCCTCAGTGATCTTGTCAAGTGTGGCTTCTGATTCAGATGTTCTGAGGTGACCTGAGATTCTGTACTTCTGACCAGATCCCAGTTGATGCCTAAGTGTCTGCTCCGTGGGTAGCATTTTGAAAAGCAACGGTCTGATCACAGACTGCCTTTGACCTTTCACATCCTTTGATTCGGAGTTCTTACTGTTATTCTGATTGTGTCATAAAATAAAACTCTGTGTTGAATGAAAGTTTCTATTAAGGGCAACGTCCTTAAGTATACAGGTCTGGAAACTGACCTGGGATATGAAGGAAACAGAAAGTATTTGTTTCTCAGCTGCGAGTGTCTGAAACATCTGTAAAATATTTTCTGAAGAACACAATTTGGGTTAAGAAGCTGTTAACTTTGTCCAGAAGAGTTCCACTTTGGTTTGGTTGTAGTCTGGATCATAGCGAAAGTCTTAGTCAATGAGTTGTGTCTGAATCTTTGCAACCCCATGGACTGTAATCCACAAGGCTTCTCTGACCATGTAATTTCCCAGGCAAGAATACTGGAGTGGAGAGCCATTCCTTTCTGCAGGGGATCTTTCCAACCCAGGGATTGAACTTGGGTCTTCTGCACTGCAGGCAGATTCTTTACCATCTGAGCCACAGTGTAAGCTAATGGACACTTTTCTAAGGAAATTTCTGATGGAAACAAGTGACCTGCTTTCAGACCCTGGCTGAGGCCTTTCTCCACACTCTAGGTTTAAGTGAAGGTTCAGAATTGTGGACAGCTGTTGGTGTGTCTGGCATCCATGTGCTTTTTTGATAATCTTAATGACATGGCATCTAGAAAGATAACCTTCATGTAAGTGGCCTCCACCCTTTCTGTGCATTGCTGAGCTGAGTGCTCCAGGTTCAGAGTTGGTAGGGTGTTCTGTCTTCTGCACTCTCTGGGACTCCTCTGGTGTGTGTCCAGAAGACTGGCTGCTTTGACAGACCATAGGGCTTTGCTTGTCAGTCTTTGTCTGTTTCAATTCGGTAATATGATGGCTAAGGTGGGGAACCCACTTTAGCAAGGAGACAAAAGCCCAGTTTCTAGAGTAGCCAGTGTGTTGAAATGTCAGGTATCCTTTGTGGAATATGGCAAGAGAACAGTGTGCTCGGTGGCATTGCCCGAGCCCTTCATTCAGAAGGATGACCACTTTCCCATGGGGGTGGAGGTGGCATGTGCACCATCTGAGGAAGCGAGGTGAGACTGAATACCAGGGAGGCTGGATCCAAACACAGAGGTGTCCCTTTGGTGGTCAGTCAGTGAAGAGAACAGTCTAGGGGATGTGTGTTCCCAGGACTTGTCAATGGGCTTCTTTAGCATCAGGCATCTGGGAAGCTCAGACGGAGTGTGCCCAACCACCTCCTCCTCAAGACGCTGACAGTCTGGCGACACTGGCCCATCAATAGCTCTGTCATTGGCCACCGGCCACCTTCTTTCCTTCATTAATCCCCTCACTCTCTGGTGTGTGAGCACCTCCTTGGTGCCTGGCATTGAGACTACAAAGGTGGAGAAGATGGGGACCTTGCTGACAAGCCCCAGACAGGTGGACAGAAAGATGCAGCTCCTAGAATCTGGAATTTCTGAGGAGGGATGCCAGGGATGGTTGCCAGGGGCCATAGAGCTCAGTGTGTGTCTGGGGTACTGATGCAGAGTCCATTGCCTTGCCGTCACATCCCCAGAGCGTTTGGGTCACCTCAGGTACATGTGGATGGCTTGTGCCTGAGCCTTGCTTGCACACCTTTGATGAAGCATGAGAGTCTTTTTTGCCAGCCACCTCTCTCCCACTCAGTTCCCCCTGGCATAAAATCAGCAGTTAGGAGTAGAGGAGTCTCAGAATCCTTAAGAAGTTTCTGGAAGAATACCCTGTCTGTCCAGTGCCTCCTGAGCTCTCTTAACCTGGGGTCTGTCCTGACATGACACGCCCCTCTCACCCAGGTCACCCTGGCAGCATAACCACGAATCCTAAAACACAGCTTTCCCCGAGGCAACCCCTGACTCCCACAGCTTGGTGTTCGAGTGCCTGCAGCTCTTGGCCTCATCTTGCCCATCTGTCAAATGAAGTCAATGAAAACAGTTCTGGGCCCAGGATCAGCTGTCACTCTCCACGCTTCTCAGGGCTCTGACCCTCACCACGGGCCTTCCTCCCTTCCTCGCAGCAGCACTTCCCCCTGTCTCCCCGATGATCGTGGACTCGCCTCCACTCCCGCAGCCTGACTCCCAGTGTGCCCAGCCCTCCACACTGCTGCTCACAACAAATTCCTCCCTTCTCACTTCCTGTGTCCTCCTGAAGCCTCCGAGGCTGACTTCAGGACTATTCCTTCCTCCCCACAACTTCCAGAACCCTCTCAATAGTACTCTTTTTATGAAAGGTTACCTTGGGCGGTTTCTGTTTGTGTATGTGTGTGTGTGTGCAGTCTTCCAGAACTCTCTCAATAGTACTCTTTTTGTGAAAGGTTACCTTGGGCAGTTTCTGTGTGTATGTGTGTGCGTGTGCAGTCTTCCAGAACGCTCTCTATAGTACTCTTTTTGTGCAAGGTTACCTTGGGCGGTTTCTGTTTCTGTGTGTGTGCGTGTGCACATGTGTATGCATGCACTGTTACCCCAGCTAGACTGAAATCCCTCTGAGGATAAAGACCCCGCCCAGTTTACCTTGGTAGTGTCCCCAGAGATGCTTCTTCCAGAGGAGACACTGACTAGGTGCTGACTGTTGGTGTCGAGTCACTTCAGTTCAGTTCAGTTCAGTTCAGTCGCTCAGTCGTGTCCGACTCTCTGCGACCCCATGAACCGCAGCACGCCAGGCCTGTCTGTCCATCATCAACTCCCAGGGTCCACCCAAACCCATGCCCATCAAGTCAGTGATACCATCCAACCATCTCATCCTCTGTCATCCCCTTCTCCTCTTGCCCTCAGTCTTTCCCAGCATCAGGGTCCTTTCAAATGAGCAGCTTTTCACATCAGGTGGCCAAAGTATTAGAGTTTCAGCTTCAACATCACTCCTTCCAATGAACGCCCAAGACTGATCTCCTTTAGGATGGACTGGTTGGATCTCCTTGCAGTCCAAGGGACTCTAAAGAGTCTTCTACAACACCATAGTTCAAAATCATCAATTCTTCTGCATTCAGGTTTCCTTATATTTGAGTCACTTGGCACTCATCAACTCTGCTGTACCACTCTGGACTCAGTAGGTGATGAGATGGGCCCTGCCCAGGCATCAATGTGTGCGAGGCAGGTAGGCAAGGCAAGTATGTCAGTAATCTCACTGGACGCAGGACAACTCTCTGTAGAAACATCTGAAGTGCTAGAATGCCTCTCCCTTCGAGAAGAGGGAGGTGGGCTCTGAGTGGCACACTGCAGAGTGGGTGTGGTGCGTATGGTAGTGAGACAGGAGTCCACCCCCAAGGGGCCAGTCCTGACCCCTGCACTAGTGACCTGCTTCCTGTCCCCAAAGAGGGTGTGGCATGGAACATGGGACCTAGAAGTTCCTTTCAAGCTCAGCACACATTGGATGCTATGACTGTACCATCCAGGAATTCAGTGTTGACAGACTCAGAGGGTTGTCTTTGTCTTTTTGGTTTCTGCGTTACTTGACTTGATGCTGTGCTGGCCCAGCATGGTTCTTCTCTGATGCTGGTTCAAGAAGCTCGCCTCCCCTGAACTGCTTCTTCCTGCTACCACTCAGTGTCTACCCAACATCATGCCAGGTTTCTCACCTCAGCCATGGAGGAAAGACAGCTGTGTAGTTTGGGTCCTTGTAGGATGTCCCAGCTCAAGCTATCTTTCTATTCTTTAGGTCATATGCTAGTCACTCACTCCCAGGTACTTTTTATTTTTTTATTTATTTTTTGTGAGCCCTCAGTAAAAGTAGATGTCTTTTTAATTTTTATTTATTTATTTTGGCCTTGCTCTGAGGCATGTGGAATCTTAGTTCCCTGGCCAGGGATCAAACCCGTTTCCCTGCAGTGGAGCAAGGAGTCTTAACCACTGGGCCACCAAGGAAGTCCCACTCCCAGGTCCTTTTGCATTCTGGTTATCTGAAATTCGTCCTGATTACCTTAACCTTGCTTCTGGTTAGATACCTTCCTCCCTTCTGCCTTGTTATCTTGGTCACAAGCCTTTTCTCAGTGTTCAGTTTTCCTTCTGTAAGTCTCTGGGTCAGACAGAGATGAACAGCAAAGCTAAAGAAGTTTAAGATTAAGCTTCAGAGTCATTGGCATTTCCAGGCCTGGAAGGAGCCCTAGCATTATGGTATATGCCAGTCGTCTGGTTTGTAAAATCAATGAAAGGTGGTTTAGCCACATTTGGCTCAGGGCATCTCTGTGTCCATTCTGCTGCCTCCATCCATCTTGCTCTTGTGTTGGGTGGCTATACAGGGACCATGGGCACATTGGGAATCTGGCTAAGGGGAGACTAAATCAGGAGAAGGTAGTTTGGATTTGGATAAACATATTTTAGGGGCTCCCAACCAATTCTGTACACATTCAAGTTATTCCTAGCTGTCTTGTATTGAATTAGCTTCCAGGAATACTCAAACTTACCATGTCTGTGTGCAGTATCAGGACAAGAGGTCTGAGGCAGGAGGGAACACTGTGATGTTACTGTGCTTCACAGCACTAGGTACTGGAAGTATGCTGACAGTGAGGGAGCATCACAGGTCATGCTCCACGGAGCAAGAAGCTAGTCTATGGGAAAGTCTTTCAGTCATGGATCAGATATGTAGAGCCAATGAACACAAGTTCTGTCCTGTCAGGAGTACACTCAGCATGCAGTGTATGCAATTATAAACACAAGATATATTTATATTCCCATTTGGATGGGGCTTGAGTGAAAAGATGTTCTTCAGAATTCCTGACATTGTGGGCACAGACATGAAACAAGACCCTATTGAGGGGTGTGTGTGCAGATGAATTAATGTAGCAGGCCTGAGACTGCTGTTCATAGAAAGGGCTGCTTATATAAGTGACCTTCTGCTGGCATCCAGCATCGTGGTCTCAGAATGTCCTCAGTTAACAGAAAACTGTGCTTAGACCATATATACAGTGTGCCTTATGCCAAACTTCATTTTCCTTCTGGGAGTCCGGGATTCTGGTGCACAGTAGGCGATGCTGTCTATGTGACCAGCCCTGAAGAAAAGCTGTGGGCTCTGAATCTGGGCTGCCCTGGCCAGAAACATTGCACACCTGCCAGAGCATTTTCCTTGCTGAGGGAAGAGTATCCTCTCTGTAGCCCCACATGGGAGGGAGAGAGCATAAGGAAGTCTGCACATGGATTCTTCCAGGCTCTGCCTGTCTTTCTCCCTGTGATCCAACTTTGCGTCCTTACTGCATTGCTGTGCTTACATCTTAGCTGTGAGTGCAACTGTATGCTGAGTTGTCTGAGTCTCCAAAATCACTGCAGATGGTGGTTACAGCCATGAAATTAAAAGACACTTACTCCTTAGAAGGAAAGCTATGACCAACCTAGACAGCATATTCAAAAGCAGAGACATTACTTTGTCAACAAAGGTCCATCTAGTCAAGCCTATGGTTTTTCCAGTAGTCATGTATGAATGTGAGAGTTGGATCATAAAGAAAGCTGAGTGCCAAAGAACTGATGCTTTTGAACTGTGGTGTTAGAGAAGACTCTTGAGAGTCCCTTGGACTGCAAGGAGAGCCAACCAGTCCATCCTAAAGGAGATCAGCCCTGGGTGTTCATTGGAAGGACTGATGCTGAAGCTGAAACTCCAATACTTTGGCCACCTGATGCGAAAAGCTGTCTCATTTGAAAAGCCCCTGATGTTGGGAAAGATTGAGGGCAGGAGGAGAAGGGGACAACAGAGAATGAGATGGTTGGATGGCATCACCCACTCAATGGACATGAGTTTGGGTAAACTCCGGGAGTTGGTGATGGACAGTGAGGCCTGGTGTGCTTCGGTTCATGGAGTCGCAAAGAGTTGGACATCACTGAGCAACTGAACTGAACTGAGTCTCCAGCTATAACAGAAAAGTGGCACTATTACAGAGGTGTGTCGATATTTATGCTTTTATTTATTATGTCATTTTTCCTTAATTTTGAGATATGTCTAGCATTTGTCGACTTTTTTCAAATGTGTGCTCTATTATATTTCTTCTCTCATTTTAAATATTCACTTTTGGTCCTAATTTTGTATTGGTAATTTTGTATTCTTACCCTTAAAGAGGGCCTCAAGTATTATAAAGCTTCAGGTCCCACACAACCTGGATCTGCCTTTGTCATGGATCCAAAACTTGCTATCTCTTGATTTTTGTATTGTCACCCTGTATTTCACAGGTGGAAACGTTAAAACCCAAAGGTGAAGATAAGCTTCCTTGGCAAAACCAGCCTAGGATCCAGGTCTTTCAACTCCCAGTTTAATGCTCTTTCCTCTCCCTTCCTTAAAGAGTTTTGATGATCTGTCTGTAAATGCTGGTCATGACACAGGTTGGACATGCACTGGAGGCTACTGAGGAGACTAAAGCTCTAGTCCCCTTTCTTTGAATGATCCCTTTCTCTTCTGGAGCATATTTTCCCCTTTGGTAAACTAAAGAGGCTGGACTGGATGCTCTTTAGAGGCCTTTTTACTCTCTGATGTTCCCAAAGATTGTCATTCTAGAAACTCCGAATCACAGATCATAGTTGAAACCACTCACCTTCTTGTCCTTGGGTCTTCCTCACCTCTAAAAATAGAAATACAGTTCCTACCTCCATTGTTTGTTGTGTAGCCTCTGGCACCATTCATGATCAAGCAAGTAGTCAAAAGCTGCTTCCATCCTTCTATCCAATCAGGAACAAAAGTTTTCATTATGATTCTCACTCCTCTCCTCTGGAATCAAAGAATCTTTGATCAGCAAACTTAACCTTTAAAAAAATAAATAAATAAAAAGGAAATAAAAAGAAATATACATACTCTGCTTTTAAAACTTTTAAAATGGAAGTATACTTTGCAAACAGGAAAAATGCACAAATATTAAGTAAACAGATTAATGGTTTTTCACAAAGTTGACCCACCAATAACCAGCACGTATGTAAATAGAACTTGCTAGAATCCCTGTGATCCTTTCCAAGTCTGAGTGAACATCTCTCAGTCGTCTCCAACTCTTTGAGACCCCACTGTTCTGACTTGTAACATCTTTGATTATGTAAATGTAATCCTACATTACATACTCTTATTGCTTGTGAGATTCATGGAGGGTGTCATGTGAGCAGTATTTCCCTTATTTTCATTGCCATACAGTATTCCATTTATGACTACACTGTGGTTGATTATCCATTCCACTGTTTGTGGATATTGGCATAGTGTCCAGGTTTTTGCTAATACAAATAAAGCTGCTAAGAATAGCCTGGTATTTAATTTCATTGGTAAGTATATGCTTCTGTTGCATATATGTCTAGAGGTGGAATCGATGATTTGTAGGATGTACATATGTTTCCTTAGCAGATATTGCCAAGTACATTTCCATAGTGCCTGTAACAGTTTATATGACCACCAGCAGCATGAGTTCTAGTCACTCTCCATCCTTGGTAGCACATGCTGTCACTTAGGATGATGTGCAGGGGGATTTTATTTTGGTTTGTTTATCTATTTACTTACCTAGAGCACACTTCTATGCTATACAATTTCATGAGTTTGGACTGAAGCACAGAACTATGGATCCATCACCACAATCTAGGTACAGAAGTGTTGCCTCATCCTCCCAGATTTCCTGGTCTGCTTCTTTGTATTTCACCCCTCCCCCATTCCTAAGCCTTGGTAGCCACTGGTCTGATCTCTATCCCTATAGTTTAACCTTTTCCAGATTGTCAAGTAAGTAGAAACATATGGTATGTAATCTTTTGGTTCTGGCTCCTCTGACTTAACTAACTGTATTTGAGATTCAACCATATGGTTATACATACCAGCAGGTCACTCCTTTTTATTGCTGAGTGTAGATGTACCACATTTTCTTTATCCATTCACCAATTGAGGGACATTTGGTTTCTTTCTAGTTTTTATCTCTTATGTATAAAATTATTACATGTATATATTTATTAGAAGTTGTTTTGTTCTTATTTCTCTTGGTAAATATCTTTTCCTGTGCTTATTTATAATTATTGAATATATTTTTGTTCAAGGTGATGATTTTTTAAAATGTGAAACTACTAATCAGATTACTCTACCTTTTAGAACAGAAGTACAATGCACTATGTTTTATATTTTAAGGAACTATCTGCCAAAGTGTTTTTCAAAGTAGCTGTGCTAGTTTACACTAGCACCAGCAATGGCACCTTACATTTTTTTTTAAGATATTTACTGGGTGTAGACTTCTGAGTTGCATAGTTTCTGATGAGAAATTTGATCTAATTCTTATTTTTTCTTTCCATATAAAGTTTCTTTTTTCTCTAGTTGCTTTCAAGATTTTTCTCTTATCTTTTGTTTTCACTAGTTTGAATGTGATATGCCAAGGGGAGTTTTACTGGGGGCTCTTAACCTCTGTATTTGTGGTTTGTCTGTCATTTAATTTGGGGGAATTCTCACCCATTATGTTGTCACAAAATAAAAAATTAAAAACTTAATCTCTCAGCGGGGGGCGCCTAAGATGGCGGAGGAATAGGACGGAGAGACCAATTTCTCCTGCACAAATTCATCAAAAGAACATCTCAACACTGGGTAAATTCTACAGGGCAGCTTCTGAATGTGAGCAGAGGACATAAGACATCCAGAAAAGCAGAACATTGTCTCCAAAAACAGATAGGAAAAACACAGAAGACGAAAGGAAAAACAAAGGAGGTGGGGAGGGAGCTCCTTCCCGGGAAGGGAGACCTGTCCTGGGAAAAGAGTTTTAAAGGGAGAGAAGTTTCCAAACGCCAGGAAGCACTCTCACTGCCGAATCTGTGGTGAGTCTTGGAGGCACATGGCAGGGAGTAAAAATGAATGGTGATTGAGATCAGCAGGTTGCGAGCCCAGCAGTGATTCCCCCGGTGAAGAGGCAGAGCAGACGCCTGCATCCGCCACTAGCAAGTGGGG
>SJXQ01013119.1:114706-160742 GCA_006408695.1 Aepyceros melampus | reverse complement strand
CGTAAGATGGTACCTCATTGTGGATTTGATTTGATTTGATTTGATTTCTGATAGTGACTGACGTTGAGAATCTTTTCATGTGTTTGCTAGCCATCTGTATGCCTTCTTTGGAGAAATGTCTGTTTAGTTTTTTGGCCCATTTTATGGTTGGGTCTTTAATTTTCTAAAATTGAGCTGCATGAGCTGTTTGTACATTTTGGAGATTATCAATTGCTTCATTTGTTATTATTTTCTCCCATTTTGAAAGCTGTCTTTTCACCTTACTTATAATTTCCTTCATTGTGTAAAAGCTTTTAAGTTTAATTAGATCCCATTTGTTTATTTTTGCTTTATTTCCATTACTCTGGGAGGTGGGTCATAGAGGATCCTGTTGTGATTTATGTCAGAGATTGTTTTTCCTATGTTTCCTCTAGGAGTTTTATAGTTTCTGGTCTTACATTTAGATCTCCAATCCATTTTGAGTTGATTTTTCTGTATGGTGTTAGAAAGTGTTCTAGTTTCATTCTTTTACAACTGGTTGAACAGTTTTCCCAGAACCACTTGTTAAAGAGATTGCTTTTTCTCCATTGTATATTCTTGCCTCCTTTGTCAAATATAAGGTGTCTGAAGTCAAGCAGGTTAATTCCTCCAGTTTCATTTTTCTTTCTCAAGATTGCTTTGGCTATTAGAGATTTTTTATATTTCCATACAAATTTTGAACTTATTTGTTCTATTTCTCTGAAAAATACCATTGGTAGCTTGATAGAGATTGCATTGAATTGATAGATTGCTTTGAGTAGTATACTCATTTTCACTATGTTGATTCTTGCAATCCATGAACATGGTATATTTCTCCAACTATTTGTGTCATCTTTGATTTCTTTCATCAGTGTTTATATATATATATATATAATCTTTTGTTTCTTTAGGTAGATATATTCTTAAGTATTTATTCTTTTCATTGCAATTGTGAAAGGAATTATTTGCTCAATTTCTCTTTCTGTTTTCTCATTGTTAGTGTATAGGAATGCAAGGGATTTCTTTGTGTTAATTTTATATCCTGCAACTTTACTGTATTCATTGATTAGCTCCAGTAATTAAGAAAACATGTCAGGTCTTATCTCTAAGACACCAACTATTTGTGTCATCTTTGATTTCTTTCATCAGTGTTTATATATATATATATATAATCTTTTGTTTCTTTAGGTAGATATATTCTTAAGTATTTATTCTTTTCATTGCAATTGTGAAAGGAATTATTTGCTCAATTTCTCTTTCTGTTTTCTCATTGTTAGTGTATAGGAATGCAAGGGATTTCTTTGTGTTAATTTTATATCCTGCAACTTTACTGTATTCATTGATTAGCTCCAGTAATTAAGAAAACATGTCAGGTCTTATCTCTAAGACCATGTAACTGACAAAAGCAAGATAGTTCCAGAAAAACATCTATTTCTACTTTAGTGACAATGCCAAAGTCTTTGGCTGTGTGGACCACAATAAACTGTGGAAAATTCTGAAAGAGATGGGACTACCAGACCACCTGACCTGCCTCTTGAGAAACCTATATGCAGATCAAGAAGCAAAAGTTAGAACTGGACATGGAACAACAAACTGTTCCAAATAGGAAAAGAAGTAAATCAAGGCTGTATATTGTCACCTGCTTATTTAACTTACACACAGAGCATATCATGAGAAATGCTGGGCTGGAAGAAGCACAAGCTGGAATCAAGATTGCAAGAGATATATCAATAACCTCAGATATGCAGATGACACCACCCTTATGGCAGAAAGTGAAGAGGAACTAAAAAGCCTCTTGATGAAAGTGAAAGAGGAGAGTGAAAAAGTTGGCTTAAAGCTCAACATTCAGAAAAGTAAGATCATGGGATCTGGTCCCATCACTTGATGGGAAATAGATGGGGAAACAGTGTCAGACTTTATATTTTGGGGATTCAAAATCACTGCAGATGGTGACTGCAGCCATAAAATTAAAAGATATTTACTCCTTGGAAGAAAAGTTATGACCAACCTAGATAGCATATTGAAAAGCAGAGACATTATTTGGCCCACAAACGTCCGTTTAGTCAAGGCTATGGTTTTACCAGTGGTCATGTATGGATGTGAGATTTGGAATGTGGCAGAAGGCTGAGCACCAAAGAACTGATGCTTTTGAACTGTGGTGTTGGAGAAGACTCTTGAGAGTCCCTTGGTCTGCAAGGAGATCCAACACGTCCATTCTAAAAGAGATCAGTCCTGGGTGTTCTTTGGAAGGAATGATGTTGAAGCTGAAACTCCAGTACTTTGGCCATCTCATGTGAAGAGTTGCTCATTGGAAAAGACTCATGCTGGAAGGGATTGGGAGCAGGAGGAGAAGGGGACAACAGAGGATAAGATGGCTTCATGGCATCACTGACTCAATAGACATGAGTTTGAGTGAACTCTGGGAGATGGTGATGCATAAGGAGGCCTGGAGTGCTGCGATTCATGGGGTTCCAAAGAGTCACACATGACTGAGTGACTAGACTGAACTGAACTGAACTGACAAAAATAACTGCTTATTTCCAAGGAATGACACAAACAGAAAAGAATAATTTGCTTTTTCTAATTACCCAATACTGGCAATGCTTTCCTATGTGACAAAATATCACTTATAAAGTGGAATTCTTAGTAAAGGGATGTCCATATCAGCATATCTTACATCAAAACTTAATTAATTTTTTCCTATTTTCTTATTTAGGATATATCTAAAGTTATATTCTGCTGATAATTTCAATATTGACAGAATACTTTCATTTATTAAGTCTCTAAAATATGCATAGCTCATTTACTCTTTGATTAATTTTTGGATATTCTGATATATGTGTATCATTCAAACTCTAAAATGGCATTTAAATACAATTATTTATAAAAATAGAGTTGTTATCCTCTTCAGGAAAAGTGAAAACTGAAGATCAATCTTGAGTAATAAATATTTGAACCTATATTTAATAGCCATTATATTATGAGAAGTTTTCTCTTTGTAAGGAGGTCATTTATCTACCAGTTTTTCAATATCCATCAAACTCCTCATGTCTTAACTTTCCTCTGACAATGTTCAGAAAATATGGTATATGATTAAAATCATCTATCTGAAATCCTTAACTTTCCAACTGTTCTCTTTTCATTGTACTCATACTTCTCCCAAATTCCAACTGTTGCTAAAATGAACCACTGATTATACTCTGTCTATAATCATGGAGATGAATACTGTCATCATTTTTACTGTGGGGACCTTGATTGCCCCACAAAGTTACAGACTCCCTTGATCTCCTTCTACTTTGTGCTAGACACCTAAAATTTCTCTACTTCACCAATAATTTCTCTCTAGTTAAACTCATATAATCACTTACAGTTATGTACTATCTGTAGACCAATGACTGTAAAACTTTTTCACCATACTCCTGGATCAAATCCTCACTTCACTTTTACGGAATATTTGGTCTGTTGCTTTTATCAATTTATTCTTAAGCCATTTACTAACTCCTACAACCAGGACCCTTGTAGGCAACATCTCTCCATCCAGCTTATTATTAAAATACTTTTATGTACCACAGCTTTCTTATCCATTTGTCTGCTGATGGACATCTAGGTTGCTTCCATGTCTTGGCTATTATAAACAGTGCTGTGATGAACATTGGGGGTACATGTGTCTCTTTCAATTCTGGTTTCCTCAGTGTGTATGCCCAGCAGTGGGATTTCTGGGTCATAAGGGAGTTGAATTTCCAGTTTTTTAGGAAATCGCCACACTGTTCTCCATAGTGGCTGTACTAGTTTGCATTCCCACCAACAGTGTAAGAGGGTTCCCTTTTCTCCCCACCATCTCCAGCATTTATTGCTTGTAGACTTTTGGATCACAGCCATTCTGACTGGTGGGAAATGGTATCTCATTGTGGTCTTGATTTGCATTTTTCTGATAATGAGTGATGTTGAGCATCTTTTCATATGTTTGTTAGCCATCTGCATGTCTTCTTTGGAGAAATGTCACACCAATATTTAGATCTTTGGCCTCGAATTGCCAGTCTAGGTTTGATACAGGATACAGGATACTTGAGGCTGGTGCATTGGGATGACCCAGAGAGATGATATGGGGAAAGAGGTGGGAGGGGGGTTCAGTATTGGGAACTCATGGACACCTATGGCGGATTCATGTTAATGTATGACAAAACAGAGTAAAATTAAAAATAAATAAATAAATAAAAGTAAAATACTTTTAGTACCCTTAATAGGACCAGATAAACAACTCCTTTGTCATTACTTTTGTTATTACCTAAAATGGGTCTATGGCATGAAATGTTTACCACTGGAAACACCCTAAATTGCTCTTATGGAGGACTAGGAGAAGAAATCAGTGACTTACATTCCCTCAGAGAAATAAGAGGATAAGGCTTATGACTGTTTTGCTAGGTTCCCAGTCTTAGGGCACAGGCTTGAGTTGCTTTACATCATGGTATCTATTCTCATCCATGATGCACAAACCAGCAATGAGTTAAAATTACAACCCCCTAATCCTACGCAACACTAATCATGCTGAAAACCTTTGGGATACCCAGCTCCAGCCTTGGGATCCCAGGAGATCGACCTGCATTGACCTGCCTAGAGATCTGATCTCTGGGAGTTTGTCATGCCTCAGTCGCTTGGTGATCTGCCAGTTCAAGGATCGCAGGTGATTGACATTGCTTGACCTGCCCAGGGACCCAATTCTTGGGAGGTCAACATACCTCGACCTGCCAAGGGATTTGATCTCCAGGAGGTTGTTACTCCTCAACCTGCCTGGGGATCTGCACCCTTAGTCAGGGATGCCAGGCTCTCAGGTTGCAACAATACTGAGTAGAATAAGCTTCAGAAACACTCACCCCTAAGAAGTCCACCCATGGAAATAGGAAGGAAGAAGCCTATTACTTGTGGGGCTGTCTCAGCAATAACTCAGAAATCCAACAAGAAACCCATTGCCTTTCTGAATAGGCTAAAAGAGGCCCTCAAAAAGTTTACCAGTCTGGACTTAGACTTTTATCAGGGACAGGCAATTTTAAAGAACAAATTCCTGCCCCAGTGTGAAGGAAGAACAGATAGGTGGTACAGGAGCCACACCTATGTGCATCAGACATCAGGATAAAGTTACAACAGCTACAGCAACAGGACCCTGCTGCCTCTTTAGATGAGATGGTCCAGACATCCCCCAATACTTATATAACAGAGAACAGGAGAGGAAGGCCAAGGACCAGGAAAGGAAGAAAAGGAAAGAGACAAGGCATGCTGAGATGTTGGCTGCCTTCCAGGAAAGCCCTGTGGCAATCCCTGAGTTCTTAAAGGACAAGGCACAAGACAAATGCCTAATCTATAGACTAGCAGGACATTGGACCAAAGAGGGTCCAAACAAGTCTTCTAAAACAGCTTGCTACAAATGCCATCAATTGGAACACTGGGCAGTACTCTGCCCTTGGGACCCAAAATCCTCAAAGTCAAGCACCAAGTCTTCCCTCAGGATGGTTCAACAGGACTTAAGCAACCTGCTCCAGCCAGCCTGCCTGTCACAGATAACCATCATGGGGCTGGAGCCAAGGGTGGAACTGGATGTGGCAGGTAGGTCCAAGAATTTCTTGGTTGACACAGGGACTATCTACTCTGTCCTAACCTCTGACTCTGGGGCCTTCTCCCAAATATGTACCATTTTGAGTGCTGCAGAAAAAACAATTATAAAAAGATTTACCTGAGCACTTTTTTGTTGCTGGGATGAACAAATATTTTCCCACCAGTTTCTGGTGGTTCCTGAGTGTCCTACTCCCTTATTAAGAAGAGATCTTTCGCTGCCTTCAAAATCTTGCAGTCCTGATAGAAAATGCTTTAAAACTCTCTCTTGGGGACAAACTATTTCTGTCAGATACTCTGTCCTAACCTCTGACTCTGGGGCCTTCTCCCAAATATGTACCATTTTGAGTGCTGCAGAAAAAACAATTATAAAAAGATTTACCTGAGCACTTTTTTGTTGCTGGGATGGACAAATATTTTCCCACCAGTTTCTGGTGGTTCCTGAGTGTCCTACTCCCTTATTAAGAAGAGATCTTTCGCTGCCTTCAAAATCTTGCAGTCCTGATAGAAAATGCTTTAAAACTCTCTCTTGGGGACAAACTATTTCTGTCAGCCATCAAATGAAACAACTCCTGAATAAGGGAGGCCATTTATAGATGTCTGATCAAAGGATCCTCAGATATCAAGTAGTGTTGATGGAAAAATCCAGGCCTGACTCTATCCCCTTGTGAGGTTCTTAATCTAGCTACCCTTCTGCCTAGCCCCAAGGGCTCTCTCCTCTTTCACTCTTGCTTAGAAACCTTGGACCACTGGATAAAACCCCAAAATGGATTGTCAGATCTTCTGATCAATTCTGTGTAAATCTGGTATACTGATGGAAGCAGCTTTGTCTTAGATGGAAAGAAAAGAGCAAGATATGCAGTGGCCTCCAATTTTGAGACCATAGAGATTAAGCCTTTGCCACCAGTTACTTCAGCCCAATTGGCCGAGCTCATAGCCCTGATTCAAGCTGTAGAGCTGGGAAAGGAAAAAGAGTAGCTGTTTACACTGACTCCAATTATCTTTCTGATGCTACATGCACATGCTGATATTTGAAAAGAAAGAGGCCACTTGACCACCCAAGTGTCACCAATCAATTATGGTGATCAAATCCTCAGGCTCTTGGAGGCAGTCCATCTGCCCACTGAGGTTTCAGTCTCTCACTGTAAAGGACACCAAAAAGGGAGCATGAAAGTGGCATGAGGGAACTAAGCAGCTGATCAGGCAACTAAGAGAATAGCATTACAGAACAATGGCCTAATAGGGGTTGCCACCTTAGTTCCACAGACTAATTAGCCAGAAGGAGTCTTCCTATACTGAAGGTGAGACTCTTAAAGCTAAGAGTGAGGACTTTCAAGAAGATCATATGGAGTGGTTCCAAAAGGAGAGACTCCTTTTTCTGCCTGGGAACCTCCAAAGGAAGTTGGTTAAGTCCTTACATGCCATCACTCACTTAAAGGAGAGGGCCCTCCAAAGATTACTAGAAAGGTCCTTCAGAGGAACAGACCTCCAAAAATCTATAAGACAAGTGGTCTTCTTTTGTCCCACTTGCCAATTAAACAATCCCCAAGAAACTTTGCTGGGGTCCAGCCCCGGTGGATCCAGGGTGATTCGAAGCAGGGATGGCATAGGTGAGGAAAAACATTTATTTAGAAATATAAGATTAGATTAGGAAGAAATAGTATAGTAGGAAAACTTAGATGGTGAAAAGAAGGCTGAATAACTTGGCTTACTTGGAAAGCCAATAAAGTTCCAGACAAGGAGCTTGCACCATCTACTTTAGGCCACCGGCGTCCGTTTGAATATTGGAGAGTGCACCGCCCTGGGCTCTTTCTCTTACAGATCTTAGCAGGTGGGACAGGTAAGTAGACATGGCGAGCCTCCACGCCTCATATGGGAATTCAGCCAGAAATTAGAGAAAATAGGAGACACGGAGGAAACCAGTCCTTCCAATAACTAGCCCCTTCCAAGGACTGGCCCCTTCCAAGGACTGCCCCCCCCCCCCTTATCTAGAAAGGCCTTTTATACCTTTTTAGATTGTACATAGAGATCAATGGTTAATACAAAATTATGCAGTGTTAGCAGCCCCAAAAACAGGCTTTCCTTTTGCATACCCTCCCATATACAAAAGGTCTCAGGTGGTTTACATTATCTTCTGGCCAAGAGGCCTGTTAACATTTTTATGGCTCTCTTTCTGGGTAATTGTCTATCAACCAGAAAACTCCTTTTCCCTAGAAGTGTTTTTTCTTTACTCTGAATTACCCTCAAAATACTAAATANTATACAAAAGGTCTCAGGTGGTTTACATTATCTTCTGGCCAAGAGGCCTGTTAACATTTTTATGGCTCTCTTTCTGGGTAATTGTCTATCAACCAGAAAACTCCTTTTCCCTAGAAGTGTTTTTTCTTTACTCTGAATTACCCTCAAAATACTAAATAAAGTTACATTCCTGTAGGACAAAGGTGCAGTGAGTTATAATAAAGAAAGTAATTAACTCAATGATCTAATATTGCTAATACCAGGTCTACTACCTGTTTTTCTATATACCAACTATATAAGATATGAAAATTTGGCAGCAAGTATTGGCTAAACAAATGAAACCTTTAATCAGTCCTATTCTAATGATTATGACTTCTTGGAAGCCCCTACATTCCTAGGATGTTTTAAGATTCCTGTGCCTCCTGTGGTCAGGAGGCCTCAAACAATAACATGCGCAGCCTGCAGGCAGGCCAGAAAGCCATCAGAGAGATTTTTTGATTGAAACCCTTTTTCAAATGCAGAAGACTAAAGCCCTGAATTTGACTTTTTCCAGAGAATGTCAGAAGAGTGGAAAAGCAGGCAGAATCTTATTTTTGGGGTACATGCTCAGGAAATGCCAGGGGGAAAACCTGAGATCTGACTCGTCCTTGCCCATCAAATCTCTGCCACATGACCCTGTCACGGGTGGGATTCCTCACGCTGGCTTCCGACAAAACTTGAGGACCCCAGCTGGCCCAGTTCATCCAATGGCAAGGGACCTACCTAGGAGAGGACTGACAGATGGACTTAACCCAGATGCCGGTTTCTCAAGGGTATAAATACCTATTAGATACTTTCACAGGATTGACTGAAGGCTTTCCCATCCAGACTGAGAAGCCTGAGGAGGTGGTAAAAAAAAACTGCTCCATGAAATCATTCTGAGATTTGGTCTTCCCAGGTCATTACAAAGTGACAATGGGACACCATTTACTTCTAAGGTCAGCCAAGAGGTCTGTAAAGCATTAGGCATTGCTTATTATCTGCATTGTGCCCAGAGTCCTCAGTCTTTGGGAAAAGTAGAAAGAGCCAATCAATTCCTAAAATCAGTGATCAAAAAGATAACCCAGGAGACCTCCCTGAGATAGAAGGAGGTTTTACCAATAGCTCTCCTCCATGCTGGTATTGTCCCTAAGTAACAGGCTGGTCTTATTCCTTATGAGATGCTATATGGGCGACCTTTTGTTTATGTCAATGACCTCTTCCTAGATGTAGAGTCTCAGACCATGGCCATTGAACAATTCCAACAAGATATACACTTGTGGGCATCAATCAGGACCCAAAGATTCTGAAAAGCCATCACTATATGCTCCAGGGACTCAAGTCCTAATTAAAAATCTGGAAAGATGGGTTGCCAAAGGCTCAACTCCAGCCCACATGGGAGGACCCTAACACTGTAATACTTTCTACTTCCATGGCAGTCAAGTTACCAGGGCACAATTTCTGTATTCACTACTCATGAGTCAAAATGTGGAAGAAAACAGAAGAGGACACTCAATACACCTGTCAACAAGCTACAACATGCAGTGCCAGTTGAACAAGGATATATATAACTACACCCGACCATGGAAAATATCACTCACTCCTAGATATGCACCACTATAAGAACTCTAAGGCTTAAGACTAGCAAGAGGGGGAGAGCCAATGCCCCTCACCATCCCAGTTCAGCAGGAAGTAGACAGGAAGATTTCAACACCCCTATTAACAAAGAATTGGGCCTCCCATATCTTGAGGGGAGAATGCTAGTTGGTTAAGATAGGAAAAAGGAATCCAAAATGGTGGTGACTAAAAAGACAAAAAAGGAGAAAAATGAAAATGGAGCAAGGGAAAATCCATGGACCAGAGTGAGAATTTCAGGTGAAACAAATATGCCACTTTTTTGGCCAGCCCAATTTGCATAGGGTAGGCTCAAGGGGCAGGAGGAGGAGACAAAATTATAAAAGGAGGAAGCCAAGTCAGATTGAGGCCTTTCCTTTGGGGTTGGCCCACCCTCGTGCCTCGAGGGTGTACTATCCTTTGCTTGCTGAATAAAACTGAGCTGTAACCAACTGTAACACTCGTCCACCATTTCAAATTTTTGCTATGGTGAGACAGAACTGAGGAAATTACACACTCCCCCAACAGTTTAATGGCAGATTTATTTTTTCTCTTTTAGAAGTTGTCTTTTCTCTGCTTGTAAGAGTATATCCAAATACTTTTGTGGCCAAAAACATGAACAATAGCAGATTGTATTAGATCCCACTTAACTTCTGTTTCTAGGTGGACCTCAGGTCCAGGCAAACCTGCCTCCTTTTCACTGACACCAATTCTCAGAGTTTTGAGTGAATTAGAAAAGAATAACTTTATTGCTTTGCCACTCAAAAAGGGCCACAGGAGATAAATGCCCTCAAAATCTTGTGTCCCAACTTGGATAGGGTAGTGAGAAGTTTAATAATAAAGATTCAAATAGGGTGTGATCAGCTCATGGACATTCTTCTGATTGATTGGTGGTGAGGTAAGTGGGAGTCAGCATCATCAGTCTTCAGGTCTGAGGTATATATGCTGTGGGCAGCATGCTGTTTTTAATTTCTCCCACCAGGTGGGGTTTCAGTTCTGCAAAATAGCTCAAAGATATTGTGTGTATTACTTGATGGGGAAACTGGACCATTTTTGGAGGCTGCACTATTGCTTCTCTTGATTTTGTTTCCCCCTGGGATCGAACACCAGGTCTTCCGTATTTCAAGTGGATTCTTTACCAACTGATCTGCAAGGGAAGCCCAATAATATACTATAGTCAACTGTCCCAGGCAATTTCATGGCTCCAGTCACCATCTGCAGTGATTTTGGAGCCCAAGAAAATAAAGTCTTGCACGGTTTCCATTGTTTCCACATCTGTTTGCCATGAAGTGATGGGACTGGATGCCTTGATCTTAGTTTTTTCAATGTTGACATTTAGCCAGTTTTTCACTTTTCACTTTCACTTTCATCAAGAGGCTTTAGTTCCTCTTCATTATCTGCTATAAATGTGATGTCATCTGCATATCTGAGGTTAATGATATTTCTCCCTGAAATCTTGATTTAACTTGTGCTTCATCCAGCCCAGCATTTAGCATGATGTACTCTGCATATATGCTGTGAATGGCTGCAAAAAAGAAATTAACACATTCTCTCCCCAATGCTGGTCAAGCCATGAAACTAACAGCCTTTGCTTTACTTCCTCATCTCTTTCCACTCTCTGTTCTATAAAAGAGACTAGCACCCAGAATCCAATATGATAGCTATTTTTAGACATTAGTCTAACACCTTCTTGGTCTGGTAGCTTTCCAAGTAAAGCCGTATTCCTTAACTCAAATCTTGTCTGCAGTTTATTGGCTTGTGGTGCAGAGAGCAGAGTGAGCTTGGGTTCAGTAGCAGTAAGCCTTTGTTGAACAGAATTTTAAAGCAATTAAGTAAACCTGCCATTTCCCTCCTCTGTCTAACTCTGGATATATAGAATAATGTATATTATTATATAAAATCACACTGCCTTATCTTGTTTCCCTGAATCCACTGTTATTCTCCTTGAATCTACTCTTATTCTCCTTGAGAGCACTGCCCAAATAAATCAGTTTAGCTAGAATCTCCATATTAGGTTCCTTTTTGAGAAATCTGACCTAAGCATTTGATATCAAAACCAGTCTTTCAGAATGGGATTCTAGAGTTGAATAAAAGTTCATCAATTATATTCACATATTGTAGGGTCATGTTAAATTTTGACTTAAATTATTTCCACTAAATGGATTCACTTGAAAGGATTTAAATTCAGAATTACCCTAGGGAGTGAAATATTTCTTTTTGGATACCATCAAATGTACATTTTAATTTTTATTTAGGGTCATTTACATAAATGTTTAAGAGTGAAAAATAATTCTTAGTAGTTATGTTGATAAAGATAATTGCAAAAGCTGACTTTTCAAGTTCAATTAAAACTAATAATAATAATGATAATAGTTATTCATTGAATCCATACTACATTCTAAGAAAGTTAATCACATTATCATCACTTAAAATTCACAGCAGTCCTACAATTATGAAAGGAAACTTACATACAGATCCTTAGATCACCATTTTTTTTAAAGTTATAGGGTGTTCTCCTAGGTTCAGACCAATAATGAACTGCTAATTTAAAGAAAAAGAAAAAGTTAAATCCACCAGGAAATTAAAATACATACATATTACAGTAATTGAGGTTATGAACTGATTTTTTCAACATATAAATAAATTTCTTCCTTCTCTCCCACTCATTCTCTTGCTCTCGTGTCCATTTACCAGCTGTCTATCCATCACCACTAGAAACTGTAATTTTTACAGTTTTGTATTACAGTCTCATCAGAAGTACTCTAATAGAAACTTTTTGAGACACGCACATTCTGCTAGCCTTTATTCAGCCCTTATTCTTTCCACCCATTCAACTGTTCTACAGGTTTTTTCTCCTCTTTCTTGCTTAATTGCATGCTGAAAATAATTGCCTTCTAGCTAAAGTTGTACTACGCAACTGATGTCTACTTACTCCCTAATGCACTTTTCTTTCATGTATTTTCTTTATTCTAGAAAGGAGGTCACAAAACAGTAACCTTGAGGACCACCAGTACCTTTCTGAACCAACACCAGCCTTAGTGATCTCAATGTCTCTAGGAGGAAAGAAGAATGCCGGGCTATATCAGCCCCAATCCTAATCTATAGCCCTATTTTCCACCATAAAACTTCCTATTTCCCAGAAAGGGGGGCATGATCTTGAAGGCATTAGCCTGCTGAGGCCCCCTTTGCCTGGCACTAGTAACAAAGTTACTCTTTACTACTCTTCCAAACCTCTGTTAGCACTGATAAGCAGAGGCTGGGTTTTTAGCAACAAAGTACAGAAACTCATTTTTATTCCAGTACAAATGTTGCAGTTAATAAATGACAGTGTGGGAGTTCTACACATGCTTTCTGATGCTAAGAAAAGTCTACTAAGTCAAATTATATGACCTGTTTACAAAGCACAACCATTTTGTTGCAGGAAGGGGGACCCCTTCCAGGACCCAAGAGTGGGCTCTTTTTTTAACACTCAGAATTGAATTGTTGGAGACATAGTCCCAGGTGACACAGTGATAAAGAACCTGCCTGACAATACAGGAGACGTGGATTCAATCTCTGGGTTGGGAAGATCCCCTGGAGAAGGAATTGGTATCCCACTAAAATATACTTGTCTGGAGAATCCCATGCACAGAGGAACCTGGTGGACAGCAGTCCATGGGGTCACAAAAAGTCAGACACAACTGAGCTATAGAGGATGCACACATGCCCACAGCAGGGTAAAGGAATCCTAGAAGAACTGCTATGCCATGTGGCTTGCAGCCTCAGGTTTTATGGTTTTGGTTAGCTTCTGGGTTGTGACTGGCCAGTCATTCTGACTCAGGATTTTTGCCAGTTGTGTGCACATCACTCAGCCAAGAAGGGTTCCAGCAAGAAGAATCCTGGGAGGTTGGTAGGACATGAGGACTGGAGTCTCCTTTTGACCTTTCTGAATTCTTCCAGGTGGTGGTAGCTTGTTAGTTCTGCATTTCTTACTAGGACTTCTTGTTTAAGAGAACTCACTGAAGTGGTTATCATGGTGCCTGATCAGAGTGGGCAGTTTCAGTCAGTGGTTCCCTATCAATTTGAATGGTCAAACAACTGAGCTTAATGAGGCAATTTTCCCATCTTCTATGGATTGTACAAATTTTCTGTTCAGATTAAGCCTAGTAAAATAAATTTAGCTCCAGACTTGAAGATAGGAAAATAAACATAGAGACGACAAGACTACAGTAAGCTATCAGAGTAAATAGCAATGGAAAAGCCCCAAGGAAGGAGCATGCTGGTGTTAAGAAACATTGTCAAGGAAGGAAAGAGGTAAAATGTGAGACTGAGAGAAAGTTGAAGCCCCCTGAGTAAAGTCTCGAGTACAATGAGTATTTTAGAGTTCTCTAATTATGGCAGAAAACCAATGGAAGCTTCTGGGCAGAATGAGAGTGATGGATCTTAATTTAAACTTAAAAATATCAACAATTGTGTTAACTGCTGCTGATTGCTTCAGTAACACATTTACAGAGAATGTCATTTAGCAAAAGAAGTGACTGCTGATCTAAACAAGAAATAAGTGCTGTAGTTGGAGGACAGTGTGTAAAATTGAGGGAGGGCTTTGTTTGTGTTTGTTCTAGATGAAAATTTTATACTTGCATATGCAGCTAAAAACGAGAGGCAAAATAGTACAGTGCTTTAGATCAGAGTCTGGAGGAGTCATATGCCTGGGCTCAAATTCCGACATAATTTTCTTAACTTAATTTCTTTGTTTGTCTTTTCAAAGTGGGTTTGATAATAGTAAACCATGGGATTGTTGCTGTTGCTTAGTTGCTAATCACATCAAACTCTTCAGCAACCCCATGGACTGCAGCCTCCCAGGCTCCTCTATAAAATTTCCGAGGCAAGAGTACTGAAGTGATTGTCATTTCAAGGGCTTCCCCGGTGCCGCTAGTGGTAAAGAACCTGCCTTCCAATGAAAGAGATGCAAGAGCCAGGAGCTTAATCCCTGGGTCACGAAGGTCCCCTGGAGGAGGAAATGGCAACCCATTCCAGTACTCTTGCCTGAAGAATCTCATGGACAGAGTCCTGGCAGACTATGGCCCTTAAGGTTGCAAAGAGTCAGACATGACTGAAGTGATTTAGCACATCACAGCCATTCCAAACCATAAGATTAAATGAGGACTAATTGAATCATGACTTATGTAAAATGTTTAAAATTGTTCCCCACACATTATAAGCACTGTATATCATTAACTGTGAGAATTGGACCATAAAAAAGACTGAGCACTGAAAATTGATGCTTTCGAACTGTGGTGTTGGCGAAGACTCTTGAGAGTTCCTTGGATAGCAAAGAAATCAAACCAGTCAACCCTAAAGGAAATCAACACTGAATATTTATTGGAAGCACTGGTGCTGAAGCTGAAGCTTCAATACTTTGGCCACCTGATGAGAAGAGCCATGAGTCTCCAGATTTAAACTGGCCAGCCACTGAAAAAGTCCCTGATTCTGGGAAAGACTGAAGGCAGAAGGAGAAGTGGGGGAGTGTGAGAGGGGCAGAGAATAAGATGATTTGGAGAGCATCACTGAGTCAATGGAGATGAGTTTGGTCAAACTCCAGGAGATAGTGAAGGACAGGGAAGCCTGGCATGCTGCAGTTCATGGGGTCGTGGAGTAGGATAAGACTTAGTGACTGAACAACAACAATCATTAACTATACAAAGGGAGAAAATTTTGATATCAAAGGTAGAAAAATAATTGCCAGAGGAAAATCAATTGAATGGGAGAAAGGGATGGGAATTGTCATGACCCATGTGCGGGCTGGAAAATAATTTCCAGTCATGAAGCAGAATGAGAGGAAATAAAGTTTATAAGAGTGGGAGATGCTATTAAAACAGTTTGCTGGCTCAAGGGAGAGTTGAACCCTTTCACAGGCTAGCCTCAGGATGGAGAAAATTCCTATGGGAATGGTGACATTAGGTGATTGGTTACTATGATACAGGGTTGATAATAGGGTGGGTGTTTTACCTAATATCGGATCAGGGGACTGGCCAGTTTAAATATGGAGACTCATGACAACAGTTGCTATGGGCCTTGATCAGTTCCAGAGATTTTTATCCTATAACTTTGGTACAGGATTCCACACCTGTGACCTTGCCAGGCTGCTGCTGCTGCTGCTGCTGCTGCTAAGTCACTTCAGCTGTGTCCAACTTCATGCAACCCCATAGACAGCCCACCAGGCTCCCTCATCCCTGGGATACTCCAGGCAAGAACACTGAAGGGGGTTGCCATTTCCTTCTCCAATGCATGAAAGTGAAAAGTGAAAGTGAAGTCGCTCAGTCATGTCTGACCCTTAGTGACCCCATGGACTGCAGGCCTACCAGGCTTCTCCATCCATGGGATTTTCCAGGCTCTACAGAAACCATTGCTTAGAAAGAACTTAATATTAGCTTGGAACAGTATGGCTCATCCATTTTAACATAAGGTAAGTCAAAGTGTATGTATGGTGAGGTATGTAAGTTGATTTTCTCTTCCTTGAGGTATAATTTATGAGGAAAAAGCTCTTGTCTTATATCTGGACACATAGAATATATATCTTCCCAAAGAGTACAGCTATTTGATTTATTCAGGGCATCTTTATTTGGATGACAAAACTAGAACAACACATTTCTTAACTTTATATATTTGTATTGGCTTTATTCCAAAATGTTTTTCTCAGCCATTTTCTGAAAAACTAAAGCACATGCTTAAAATGTCTGCTATTAGAGTGTGCTAATTTTATGACTTTGCAAATTTCCCATCTGTTTTAAGTTATTTCAACATAATATAAATAAATAGAAATGAACACATAAATAATTATGTAGAATCTGTTCATCCTTTAAGATAAAAATTTTTATTTTGCTTCTTTAAAAAGAAAAATATGACCTTAAAACCAACTATTTTATTTCCCTTATTGATTATCTTAATGCACAAATTCACAACTAAATTGGTAAAGTACATCTTACTTTTTTTATGCACAACTATAAGGATGTGATGAAACAATAGTTAAATACACCAGTGCACTTAATCCTAAACTTTTTATTGATATTTATATTTTGCTTTGCAATCAAATTTAGAAATGATTTCCTTTTAAATACCTGAATCAGCACTCGATTCATGCCATTATGGTTAGAAAATATTTTCAAATTGAGCAAACATGTCATTAAGTAGTAGATGAAAAAATATGAGAAGGATATTTTAATTTTAAAGTCAATAATTATGGTTAGTTTTATGCAATCTTTCACTTGATGATTTATAAGATTATTGTTATGTGAACCATCTGAGTAGTTGGTTGTCAACATTAGAGGGAAAACAGCTATATTTCTTATTATAGGTGCTTCTCATAGTATCAGCATATGATTTGAAGACAGATAAATCTCTAGGTTTCTCATGATTTATTGGGATCATTCGTACTTTGATGTTTAAAAACATTTACAGAAAAAAAATTGCAAAGGCACACTGAATTATGAGGTTACTAATATGTCATGCCTGCTAAGCCATGTCAGTTGTGTCCGATCCTGTGCGACCCTATGAACCACAGCTTGCTAGGCTTCTCTGTCCATGGGATTCTCCAAGCAAGAATACTGCAGTGGGTTGCCATGCCCTTCTCCAGGGGATCTTCTTGATAAAGGGATCAAACTGGCGTATCTGACATCTAATCTGTTTTGGTAGGTGGATTCTTAACCACTAGCACCACCTAGGAAGCCTGATTACTAATATAATATTCCCCCAAAACGTGTTTATTTAAAATAAAAGCAGGAAAGCTATAGGAAACTATTCTACATTAAGTGTTCTGCAAGATAAATAAGTAAACAAATACTAAAAATTATTTGGTATTAATAATATAAACATATTATTATGTTCATTAAAATCACTTTGGCACATAAACTATAGTGAAAAACAAAGTGCATATATATGGTTTTATATTTGAAACTACCTTACACTCAAACATAATTTTTTTTTCCTCAGTATTGTATATTATAAGAGTTAAACTTTTTAGTAATTTTTTATAGTTTGGGCTTGTGTTCTCTCTTACAATTACCTCACTCTGTGGCTATTCTACGGAGAAGGCAATGGCACCCCACTCCAGTACTCTTGCCTGGAAAATCCCATGGACAGAGGAGCCTGGTGGGCTGCAGTCCCTGGGGTCTCTGGAGGTTGGACACGACTGAGCGGCTTCACTTTCCCTTTTCACTTTCATGCATTGGAGAAGGAAATGGCAATCCACTCCAGTGTTCTTGCCTGGAGAATCCCAGGGATGAGGGAGCCTGGTGGGCTGCCATCTATGGGGATGCACAGAGTCGGACATGACTAAAGCGACTTAACAGCAGCAGCAGCATGGCTATTCTGTGACAGCAGTCATACGCAATATGTAGGTGAGCAGGCATGGCTGTTTTCCAATAAAATTTTGTTAACAAAATAAGGAAGAAGGCCAGTCAAGTTTGTCTACTCCTGTTATATTCAAATTTCAAAGTGGGTAAATGAATTAGAAATTGATTTGATTTGATTGTAATGCTTTTAAGAATCTGGAAAACAGTAGAACAGTTAGAGCTATTAAAACAGATAGAATAGTACAAATGTATCTATATATAGATACAATTATAGGCATGTCCATAATTAAAGATTGTGACATTAATATCAATATTATTTTACAGCATAAAGAAGTAAGGAGAGGCTTTAATTTATTTTAAATTTCTGTTTATTTGTCCATTTCTTTTGTTGCACCTAGCTATTTATCACACAAATTTCAAACTTAAAATACTGTGGTTAAAAATGTTGATGCCTACCACTCTGAAATTAAATTATATAAATAGCAACCTGGGAAACACACATTCATGCATATACACTTCAATTAAATCAAATATGTCTATTTTTATCATCCATCTTCAACTCTTCTACAAAATGTGCAGCTGTAGCAAATAGTTCAAATAATTTGATAATCAAAAGGAATTCCAGCTTTTATTGGAAACAGTTTTTAGCTTAGCTAATTTGGCCATGGAATGTGAGGAGTTGACTCATTGGAAAGGACCCTGATGCTGGGAAAGATAGAGGGCAGGAGACGTGGGCAACAGAGGATGAGACAGTTGGATGGCATCACTGACTCAATGAACATGAGCCTGAGAAAACTCGGGAGATAGTGAAAGACAGGGAAGCCTGGTGTGCTGTAGGCCATGCAGTCACAAAGAGTTGGACATGACTGAGCAACTGAACAACAACTCTAAACAATTACTCTTCTGTCTTCCTAAAGCTTGAAAGAAAAATCATTTATGAAATATTATAATAGCATGAATATCAGCTCCAGGTTATTATCTCAGATTTTGATTTTTGTCCTATACAAGTGCTAAGGAGGAGGCAGGATCTGACATCTACAAGTGAAGTTAAAACTCATAATCCCTTTGCATATGAATGAACAATACCCAGAAAGAAAAACTCAAAATATACATTACCAAATTTTTCCAGGAATTTTATTCTTATGACCAATAGATTAAACAATGTGGATAATCCACATGACATATGTGCTTAAGGAATTTATAGTTCTGTAGACAAATGAAGATAATGAATAGAAACACCACGTTTGGGATTTAGATTCAACAGAAAGAGGGCTAAGCATTCTCACATCCATTGTTCGAGTTAGCCAGGATTAACAGTATCAGTTGCTTGATAGTGTTAATTAGTCCCACATGAGAGTGATGCCAGATGAGTAGGGATGGTAATAGAAGGAAGAGGGCAAGTGCTACTCCCCTCCAGCTTTATATTGCCATGTATTTCTGTAATTCAACTGAAGCCAGATAATCAGTATTTCCTAACCAAAAAACCCCTAAGATTGTGCAGGCCAAGCAAAATATCAATGCATCTGAGAGCTGGAGTCAATTTTAGGCAATATATTCTTCAAATATATCAACATCAATATGCATAATAAGTTTTTCATATTAATGTAATAAAACATCATAGATATCAGTGATTATTCTCATATTTGTATGACTATCATGATGGAAAAAAGAAAAAAACATTCCCATGGAATAAATATGGAGTAAAATCTGACTTACAGGTATCTTCAGGAAAAACTATATATACTAAATTAAATGTACTTGAAATTGATGTGTGTAGAATTGAGGGTAGAGGAATTGCCAGACAAGCAATTCTATTTTTTTTTCACATGCCATATAGAATGAGCATTATATATATTGTTTAAACTTGGTTTTAGAAACCAATATTATATGTATGCTATCTGCCTAAGCTTAATGTTTGTGCTAATGGGTTCCTAGAATGTGAGATTCTTCTTTGCTTTATGATCCAGTGATCCCACTGCTGGGCATACACACCGAGGAAACCAGAATTGAAAGAGACACGTGTACCCCAATGTTCATTGTGGCACTGTTTATAATAGCCAGGACATGGAAGCAGCCTAGATGTCCATCAGCAGGAGAATGGATAAGAAAGCTGTGGTACATATACACAATGGAGTATTACTCAGCTATTAAAAAGAATACATTTGAATCAGTTCTAATGAGGTGGATGACGCTGGAGCCGATTATACAGAGTGAAGTAAGCCAGAAAGAAAAACACCAATACAGTATACTTACACATATATATGGAATTTAGAATGATGGTAATGATAAACCTGTACGCAAGACAGCAAAAGAGACACAGATGTATAGAATGGGGCGGTGGGGGTCGGGATTGGGAGTTCATGTACACTTGTGGCTGATTCATGTCAATGTATAGCAAAACAAATACAGTATTGTAAAGCAAAACAAACTAAAAAATAAAAATCAATTAAAATAAAATAAAAAAATAAAAATTAATGTAGGTAAAAAAAAAAAAGAATGACTCTCACCAGCTTTCTATGGAATCATACTATACCTTTTCATTGAATTTTCTATTAATTTTGGATTAGAAGAATAAACAGCCCATAAGTCAATTTTGTCAGTAGATACTGTGAGATATGAAGTTGAAACCCTCTCAACAGATTATTTTTACATATGAGAGGAGTCAATCTTCAGTGAGAACAAAATTTAAATTATTCACAGAGAAGCATAGGTAAAAAGTGTAGAAAGTAATGACATTCTTCAGGTTCTTGAGGCCCAGTTAAATTTATATATTTTAAACTTTTTTATATATTCTATTTTTTTGTTGTTCAGCTGCTCAGTTGTCCAACTCTTTGCAACCTCATGGGCTGCAATAAGCCAGGCTTCCCTGTCCTTTACCATCTCCCAGAGCTTGTTCAAATTCATGTTCCTTGCATTGATGATGCCATCCAACCATCCTGTCCTCTCTCATTACCTTCTCTTTCTGCCTTCAATCTTCACAAGCATCAGGGTCTTTTCCAATGAGTTGGCTCTTCACATCAGGTGGCCAAAGTATTGTGGCTTCAGTTTAAGCTATGTCCTTTCAATGGGTATTCAGGACTGATTTCCTTTAGGATTGACTGGTTGTCTCTCCTTGCAATCCAAGGGACTCTCAAGAGTCTTCTCCAACATCATAGTTCAAAAGCATCACTTCTTTGGTGCTCAGCTTTCTTTATGGTCCAACTCTCACATCCATACATGACTACTGGAAAAACCATAGTTTTGACTATAAAAACCTTTGTTATTTAAAATTTTTAAATACATTTTTAAATACTTAAATAATTAAAAATTATTTAAAATAACAAAGGGCATATTGAAAATATAATTAAAATTCTATTTTTAACTGTCAAATATTCACTTATACTTCCAATAGCTATTTTATGCTTGTCTAAAATATTTAGAATCAGATTTCTCTCAGTTATTATCAAGAATATATATCAATGAATTATTTCATTTATTATCAAGAATATAATCAATGTTTGTCTTGTCAAACATTGCATATATATGTTTTTTTCCCTTGTCAGATGAAGACATATATTTCCTCCAATGTAATAAAGAATTAATTTTAATGGAAAGATTTGAAAAAAAAATAAAAATAACGACTATTTTATGCTAAATTTTTAATCCAATTACAATGAACATGAAATAGAAAATTTGGAGGTGATGGTGAGGGTGAGTTGAAGAGAAGTGGGGAGAAAGACAGAGGGAGATGATGGTATTAATGTCAGACTCCCACAGATTCATGCTTTATAATTGTCTTCAATAAGTGTCGCCTTTGCTACTTTGAATCTCCTGAGAAGAGGGTTGTATTTATCTTCAGAGGCATTAGTGAAAAGCACCATCTTGTCTTCCCCTATCATCTTCCTTGTAGGCAAGACAGAGCCAAACATAATGGCTTGAAAAGCGGTATTGCTTAGCTACTTCACTACAAAATGAGATCTGCAGGACCCTATTTGAGTTGATTGCACATGACATCATATGCACTTCATTAAAGGGAGCAACATTCATTGCTCTGGGATTCTCTACATTCATAGGAAATATTGAGTGTGCATTCAAGCTCACTTGTTTAAGTCATGTCCAATTATTTGCTATGTTATGGACTGTGGCTTATCAGGCTTCTCTGTCCATGAGATTCTCTAGGCAAGAATATTGGAGTAGTTTGTCATGACTTCCATCAGGGGATCTTCCTGACCCAGGGATTGAACCTGAGTCTCTTTCATTGCAGGCAGATTCTTTACTGCTTGATCACTGGGGAACCTCAGGAAATATAGAGAGAAATGTTCAAAATTTACTCAAAATGACAATTCTATGGTTATTAAAAGGATAAGAGAATATTGCGATAAACTTAATGCCAATGAATTCAACAAATTAAATAAAATGGAAAAATTCATACCAAAGTATATTCAAAAAGAAATCTATGATCTGGAAAATAATATTTCTACTAAAGCAATTGGATTTTTATTTAGCAATCTATAAAAAATAATTTTCCATGATATCTCCCATATTTGTACATTTTTTGAGCATAAATGCTGACTTCCCCTTGTTTCAGATTTCTTCAAGAATGTTTGTATAGCAGTTTTGGAAGACTGAGACAGTGTCCCCCCTCCCTGTCCTCCTCCCCCACCACCTTTAGAGGATAGGGAACCAACTTTTTACAGCCTTGGAAGTTAGTGTCTCTCTCTAGAGCAAAGAGCGGGCTTGATTGCTGTTCAGGATAATAAAGGTAATATCTCCCTTAGAGCACAGATCAGATATATTTATAGGCCACCAAGTAATAAGTAAGTTCCCTAAACTCAAGTTACCTCTCAAATAACACAACCCACTGTATATGCAGATATCCATGTGGGCCTAATAACTCCACATTCATGGGAATTGTATGCAGGGGGAAAAGATATAAATACGTTAATGATTAGTATGCTTGTTGTATTGTGAATAATAAAGCTGTCTTGTCTTTTTCCAGCATTTATGAAACTGTGACAAGCTAACTTCATAGTTCTAACAACACCTCCCTATGAATAAAATTCCAATCCCAGGTAGCTTCACCTGTGAATTCTAGCAAGTACACATGGAAGAAATTACACCAATTATTCCAGAAATTCAAAAAGGAGAAAATATTTCCTCATTCATTGTAAGATCAGCATTACCTTTATACAAAAATCATAAAAATATATTACAAAAATTTGAGCTCACATAGAAATAGAAAACTCAAATAGGAAAATTCACATAGATCAGTATTTCTAATGCAAATACATAACAATATTCTAAAAAACATTTTAGGAGATTTAATATAACTGTATATAAAATACATCATATCTAAGCATATTTTGTATCAGGAAAGGAAGGTCTAACTCTTGAAGGTCAGTCAATGAAAATGATCAGTTTAAAAAACTGAAAAAGAATATATATATATATATACACACACACATATATAAGACTATTTCTGTAGACACAGAAAAAGGCATATAAAAATCCAATATTTCTTCCCAATAAAAATGTTCAGAACACTCAGAATACCGTTACTTCCTCAGTATGACAAAGAGCATCTTTAAAAACCTATAATTAATATCATACTTAATGGAAACATGTTCCATAAAAGACCAAATTAGTAAACTAAATCTTATAAATATTATAAAGTTTGACTCTCTGAAAAGTATATGAACAAAGTAAAAAGATGAGGCAGAGAAAGGAAGAAAAAATCTGCAAGTCACATATTACATATGCTTTCTATCTAGAATATACAAGGCATTATCAAAAATCCAAAATAAGAAAAGAAATGAGTAAAAATTTGAGAAGACACTATTCCAAATTAGAAATATGTATGACAAATTAGTAAGTATGTGAAATGGATACTCAACATCATTATTTATTAGGGAAAGACAAAACCACAGTGAGATAATACTGCACCATTTAGAAGGACTGAAAAATGAATGACTATGTGAAATATTCACAAAGATCTATCACATTATTGTTAGGGATATGAAATAGTATAACTGTTTTGGAAAGCAGCATGATGATACTATGGAGATGTGAACAAAATGAAAGTTATATAAAAAGTGACAACAGTACTATCTTTTAAAATAGCAAAACAAATACAATATTGTCAAGCAAAACAAACTAAAAAATAAAAATTAATTAAAAATATAAAATAAAATATCTAGTCCTTATATTGTTTGCATGTGTGCAGTATGGTGGCTAGCAACATTTATCTTTGAAAAATATCATAAAAAAGTGAGAAATTTTACATAACTCTAATTTACACAAGTAAATAACAAAACCTAAAGATGGGTTATTATTTATGATTACTTTATCTTTTTGAAAAGTGCAGTATCCTTTCAATAATGTGGCTGTTATTCAATAACATTTCAATCATATGGTTGTATTTCTTCCTCCTTTCTTCAGCTTTTATACTCTTAATAGTAGGTGTAGAGCCTCAAATTAACTAAATTCTACCATTGATGCTATCCTTAAATCAAAAGATTAAATCAGTCCATTAACTCCACTGCAGAAAAAAAAAAAAATTGTGCAAAAAAGTTAGCCTTATGAAACATGGGATTGGGAAATTTAGGGATAATAAATTAAAGGTACCAAAGTCCATGATGACTACAGAGAAGAAAAAAGATCACAGATCTCCAAAGGTACATTTGTCTCTTATGTTGATGGCCCACTGATTAATAAAGCAGCTTCTCTTTTTCTAAATTGACATGAGAGAGTGAGAAATCTATTATGGTTCCTGACTGAGAGAATTCATGAAAAAGTGAGGTGGGAGGTAGATGGCCCTCTAAGCTGAGCAGCTGGAGTTTGGCACGTAGAGTAATTGGAGCTTTGTTTTCTCTAGATACTTTAAGGACAAAGGTAGTGGCAGGAGTTGAACTCTACTGGAGTAAAGAGATAAGATGGCCACATCTATTACTGCTGAAGTCAGGGAAATCTCCCTGACTAAACACACACAGGAAGTCTCCTTGGAAGTTAAAACAGGAAGGGGATGCCACCACCCCCCATAATAAGTGTTGTCATACCTCCCATTAATCTCTGTGCTGCAATACATTTTGGCAAAAAGATGGGCTTGCATATGGAGAGTCTTAGGGCAGGCCAAATGTGGGAAAATAATTAACATAATTGGCCAAAGCAGAACAAATAAATTACTTAACTGCCTGTTTACTGTACTCTTCTTCTCTAGAGAGGACATCCCATTTTTTTTTTTTAAGTGTGTATTCCTATCTGGCTTCTCTCTTAAATAAATAAACTGCTTTTCTGTGTGTTCTCCAACCTTAGCTGTGCTAGTAATAATAACATTTGCAATTGTTTTTATAGTTTTTGCTTCTTTGAAACTTTCTTTCTCTCAAATGGGGCAACAGCCAGGACAACTTTGCTTCCAGTCTCTAGTTCCTGGTGGATTAACATCTAGGATTCCTGGTTTTCATCCCAGCTATTCAGGTCCCATTCCTGGTCAGGGAACTGAAATCCTGCTTCAGGACTACTCACTTCTATCTCTCCAAGGGCAGAAGGAAGAACTCAAGTCACTAGAACCAGCTTTGTGTGTTAAAGCAGAGCTGTCTTTTTAGTAATCATTTTATTGAACATTTATTTAGCACTTGTTTTATTTCAAGGACAGTGCTAGGCTAGGTGTTCAAAGATTATTTATTGGAACTCTTCCTGGCTGGAATTTTTGACTCTATTGTATTTTATGTATGTATTCTTATAGCCCCAGGCTCCCCCAGTGGCTCAGCAGTAAAGATCCGCCTGAAATGCTGGAGATACAGGAGATGTGGGTTCCATCCTTGGATTGAGATGATTTCCTGGAGGAGGGCAAGACAACCCACTCCAGTATTCTTGCCTGGAGAATTCCATGGACAGAGGAACCTGGCAGGCTACAGTCCATATCATTGCAAAAAGTTGGACACTAGTGAAGTGACTGAGAATACATGCACACATTCTTATAGCCTCAATAATTTATGGCAGATTTTATTTTATAAAGAATTATAATGTAGCACTGCTATACTTTCCCATGTGGCATATAGTTGGATACACTGAATGTATATGGAATTTGGATGTCTTAAGTTAAGAGAGTTACACCATTTGTAAAGACTCAAATTGGTGCAGAATCTCTCACACTGAGTTGGAACCTGGGAGTAAGCACACGGCTGCAGGGTACTTTAGAGGTATTTATTGGAGAAAAATCCCACAGTGAAGAAAAATAATATTGGCCAAATGCCTGCTGTTTTATGGTGAACTTTTAAGAACAAGTCTGTGACACCCTCTCTTTATTACTGCTATCTTTTGAAATTAAAAAAAAAATTAACTATCCTAGCTTCAGTAAAAGGTGTCAAAGGATAAAATCTGGTATAAGAACCTAGTGGGCTTTTCTGTGAAGAGCTTTCAGCCCAGTACATACATGATTTAACGAATCCCTGCAATGGTTATAAAAAAAACAGATATGGATAAGTATTGTTATTCTTTCAGTGCTTTGCAGGGGAAATAAAATCATCAAATGAAATGTTCAAGCACCTCACTCAAAGAACTCAGTGTTGTATTTGTCTACTTAGCTTTGGATTGCTCCCCAGATGTCAGAAAAGATGAACCAAATCTCCCACAGGCATGTTTGATGTGATTCACATAGGGCAAAACAGATGGCAGAAATGTATAACTTCTTTGTAGGAAAAAAATAGAAGCTATATCCAACAAGAGATGGAGGGAAGTGAACACTATTGAGTGATAATCACCACCAAGTTAAGAGAACTGCAAGCGCTTTGCCTCAAAATTCTGAACAGAATAAATTTTGATCACACGCAAGGAAAATGTAATTCTTAGGAGCTAAAGAGAGACTTGAAAGAAATAAGATCCAGAGAAATATAAGATCCAGGAAAAATAAAATATATAGACCCATCCCCAATTGTGTGTTTAAACTATATTAGTGGGACAGATGGTTTCTGGGTTTTTTGAATTCTAGCATAAAATAATATAGTCTATATGAAGATAAATGTATAAGTTTTTGTATTAAGATAGAAAGAGAAATAGAAGTACAATGATGATCAACTTTTAATGGACTGTGTAATTAATATGGAGTTTCTGGACTGGCTTCAGAATGAATTCTATGTAAGAAGGAATATTACAATGTCTTCCTCTCATTTGGCTTCCCTGGTGGCTCAGACAGAAAAGAATCTGCCTGTAATGTGGGAGATCTGGGTTCAGTTCCTGGGTCAGGAAGATTCCCTGGAGAAGGGAATGGAAACCCACTCCAGTATTCTTGCTTGGATAAGTCCACGGACTGAGGAGCCTAGTGGGCTACAGTCCATGGAGTTGCAAAGAGTCAGATATGACTGTGTGAGTAACACTTTCACTTCCTGTAAACACTGACATATATGTCTTCAACACACACAGATTAATATTACACTCAAATTTATTCAATATTTTGAGCAAATTCCATGTGCTAGTAATTGTGTGGCATTATTATACACGTGTCCATATTCTATTCCATATTACCTTAGAAACTCATTTGTTTAAACCATTTTTAAATTCCATCTAAACATTTAATTAAGCTAAATTAACTGTAGTTTGACTAAAGTTTATTGATGTAAGCAACATATAATGGCTATTCAAGCACTATGTTTAGTTGCTAAGTCATGTCCGACTCTTTTGTGACTCCATGGACTGTAGCCTGCCAGGCTCCTCTGTCCATGGGATTTCCTAGGAAAAAATACCAGAGTGGGTTGCAATTTCCTTTTCCAGGGGATCTTTTCTATCCAGGGATTGAATATATGTCACCTGCATTGGCAGGTGTATTCTTTACCAATGAGCAAATATATAACTAGGCAATTTAGATTTTGAAACATCCCAGTGTGGTGTTCACACTTTTTAAAATCTTTTTTTTTTTTTTTTTGCATGTTGAATATTTATTTTACTCTTATTTGCCATAGTCATTTGTCCTCTTGCCTTAAATAAATTTCGGAAAATCCATGTCATTGTTCTTTCTTTTTTCCTGACTCTAAAGACTTCACAATGGTAGGGGAGGAACGAAAACTGTGACTATTACTTACTGCACAGCAAGGAATTCACAGCTTACTCTTTCTTAGGAAGCTTTACTAGTGGAGAAATATTCACTTCAGGGCCAATGAAAAATTTTGTTGCTCACAGTGGGGGTTTTTAGACCTAAATTTATGCCCAAGTAAATTTGTATTTCAATTGTTTTAATCTTTCAACTGATCAACAACAGCTACTAGAAAATTCGTTATCAATTATTTCTCTCCTCCAATTATCCACACAGGATAATTTGGATTTCCTCTGTCAGTATCATTTATTGACAATAGAAAGAAATGACCATAGAAGATTTGTGATTGAACTAGACATTAAACTTTCTGGTTTCAAATAGACTGTAGGTTATGTTTTGAGTTTGGTTTTTGATCCTTAGTATGTTCATATGTGTATCTATGTCCAATGACAGAAATCTATCCTATTATGCATCTACTTTCAGATTCATTTCTCAAATTTTTTTCATTTGTTTTTTCAGTAGATATCTATTGAACATACACCACATTAACGATACTGTGTACAGCATTGGACACCCCATAGTGAGTGAAAGTTTCACCTTTTATTGCAAATTGAGTCTTTTTTGGTTGTTTGAAACTATGTTGATAAATGCTTTCTAGTTTGATGAAAGAGTTTTTGATTCTTTTTCAATGTTCTGACTTCTATAGTCTGCTTTCAATGTAGATAAAATAAAGTTCTTTTATTTGACAGTGTGGATCACAATAAACTGTGGAAAATTCTGAAAGAGATGGGAATACCAGATCACCTGACCTGCCTCTTGAGAAACCTATATGCAAGTCAGGAAGCAACAGTTAAAGCTGGACATGGAACAACAGACTGGTTCCAAATAGGAAAAGGAGTATGTTGAGGCTGTATATTGCCATCTTGCTTATTTAACTTATATTCAGAGTACATCATATGGGCTGGAAGAAGCACAAGCTGGAATCAAGATTGCCGGGAGAAATATCAATAACCTCAGATATGCACATGACATCACCCTTATGGCAGAAAGTGAAGAGGAGCTAAAAAGCCTCTTGATGAAAGTGAAAGAGGAAAGTGAAAAAGTTGGCTTAAAGCTCACCATTCAGAAAAGTAAGATCATGGCATCTGGTCCCAACACTTCACAGGAAATAGATGGGGAAACAGTGGAAACAGTATCAGACTTTATTTTGGGGGGCTCCAAAATCACTGCAGGTGGTGATTGCAGCCATGAAGTTAAAAGACACTTACTCCTTGGAAGGAAAGTTATGACCAACCTAGATAGCATATTGAAAAGCAGAGACTACTTTGTCAACAAAGATCTGTCTAGTCAAGGCTATGGTTTTTCCAGTGGTCATGTATGGATGTGAGAGTTGGACTGTGAAGAAAGCTGAGCACCAAAGAATTGATGCTTTTGAACTGTGGTGTTGGGGAAGACTCTTGTGAGTCTCTTGGACTGCAAGGAGATCCAACAAGTTCAATCTAAAGGAGATCAGTCCTGGGTGTTCACTGGAAGGACTGATGCTGAAGCTGAAACACCAATACTTTGGTCACCTCATGCAAAAAGTTGACTCGTTGGAAAAGACTCTGTTGCTGGGGGGGATTGGGGGCAGGAAGAGAAGGGGAAGACGGAGGAAGAGATGGCGGATGGCATCATTGCCTTGACGGACGTGGGTTTGCGTGAACTTCGGGAGCTGGTGATGGACAGGTAGGCCTAGCGTGCTGCAATTCATGGGGTCGCAGAGTCGGACACGACTCAGCGACTAAACTGAACTAACTGATTGATTCTGTCCATGATTGATACATTACCTCCAGCATCCATCAAAACAAACAAACAAACAAAAAACTGTCATTTTTAAGAAGGAAATAATTTTAAAGTAGTTTGAGTCTCTTGGACTGCAAGGAGATCCAACAAGTTCAATCTAAAGGAGATCAGTCCTGGGTGTTCACTGGAAGGACTGATGCTGAAGCTGAAACACCAATACTTTGGTCACCTCATGCAAAAAGTTGACTCGTTGGAAAAGACTCTGTTGCTGGGGGGGATTGGGGGCAGGAAGAGAAGGGGAAGACGGAGGAAGAGATGGCTGGATGGCATCATTGCCTTGACGGACGTGGGTTTGCGTGAACTTCGGGAGCTGGTGATGGACAGGTAGGCCTAGCGTGCTGCAATTCATGGGGTCGCAGAGTCGGACACGACTCAGCGACTAAACTGAACTAACTGATTGATTCTGTCCATGATTGATACATTACCTCCAGCATCCATCAAAACAAACAAACAAACAAAAAACTGTCATTTTTAAGAAGGAAATAATTTTAAAGTAGTTAAGCAACTTCAAGCTATTTTGAAAACATTTTAATTAATGGATCACCTGGCTTCAGAGAGTTTAGCATGCACAGATACTCACAGGTATGCATATTCATCCTTGTATTTTCACTTTCCCTAACCCATAAAAAGTCTTACGTTACTTCTTATGAAATATTTCTTTAAAAATGAGCAACTGGACAGTTAAACATGCACTTAAAATAATGAAAATATTTATTTTGCTTGTCATGTAAAATTAAACATTTTATTTGAATATGTTTAAGCCAACATAAATTATATCAATGTATATTTTAGTCTGAGTCATATAATCTTTAGCTGTTTCAATTAAATATTTCAAAGATTTAATTTTTATTAGTTATTAAATAAGTTAAACATATCATAAGTAGGAATAATTCTTCCTGGGCTCATGCAAGCCAAGTGCAAGATTTTTAGCTAACCTGAAATTAAAATGCCTGTGTTCAATAGGAAAAAAAAAAGAAAAAAAAGTAGAATTTTAATGCATGGAAAATCAAATAGAGAAAAGCAGAAAGAAAGAATTGAAAGAAAAAAGAGAAAGAAAGAAAAAAAGGAACAGAAGGAAGGAGAAAGTGATAGAAATACTCACCTAAATACTTTATACAAGCTACTTTATCTCAATATACAAAGTATATATTTTTACCACACTTTTAAAAATGGAAAAACAAAAGCAGTGTGAGTTTATGTAACTGCCCTAGATCATATGAGAATAATAGAATAATAATCTGAACACATACAACCCATGCTAAAATATTATTACAGATGGAATGCATAAGATATAGTAGCATTATCAGTGGAGAAAGCAATGGCACCCCACTCCAGTACTCTTGCCTGGAAAATCCCATGGAAGGAAAAGCCTGGTAGGCTACAGTCCGTGGGGTCGCGAAGAGTCGGACACTGAGCGACCTCACTTTCACTTTTCATTTTCATGCACTGAAGAAGGAAATGGCAACCCACTCCAGTGTTCTTGCCTAGAGAATCCCAGGGATGTTTAGGGCTACCTAACAACTAGTTCTCAAATATTTATTTTCTTAATATTTTTCACTCTATGAACTAGAATTTCATATCCTTCTGCTCTTCTTTACACCCTTAAACAAATTTACTATTGATCAAGTCACTGTTTAGAAGTTATTGAATGAGTGAATAAGTCAAATTCAACATAACATAAAACAAACTTTGTGATAGTGATGCTATTAACCTTACCAGCATTATCTTTTATCACTGCATGACTCTTTATATTTCAGCCAAAAAGAACTATTTTTTCCTGTACATACACACGATATTTTTGATTGCTTTTTCACCTTTGTGTTTTTGCTTACTCTTTCCTGTCTGCCTCTGTGCTATAGAAGAAGCACAGAGGCAGTGTTTCTTTTTCAGTAGGTGGGGGAAAGAATTAAACAGGAGGTCATATATGAGCAAAATCTTGAAGGATCATTAAAAGTTGAACATACGATAATTAGGGGAAAGGTATTCTGGAAGATACTCAGTTGTATCTGACTCTTTGTGACCCCATCTGTAGCCCATCAGACTCCTCTGTCCATGGAATTCTCCAGGCAAGAATACTGAGGTGGGTAGTCAATCCCTTCTCCAGACGATCTTCCCGACCCAAGAATTGAACCTGGGTCTCCTGCATTGCAGACAGATTCTTTACCATCTGAGCCACCAAGGAAGCCCCATTCTGGAAAAGTCTACATACAGAAAAGGGAAATATGAGAAAATCAGAGGTAATTCAGAAAGGTTTATATGAATATGCAGGGAGTTATGGGAGATATCAACTGGACTTTTCTTTTTTTCCTGAAAAGTTAGTAACTTTCTTCAAAAAAGTTGGTGTCAGAAGGGAGGGATAAATTAGGAGTTTGGATTTAACACACTACTGTATATAAAATAGTTTAACAGATACATACTACTGTATATAAAACAGATAACCCACAAGGACCTATTGTATAGGACAGGATCAGGTGGTGTTGGCAGGCACACTACTTCCCCAGGTTAATCTTCCCCTAGCAACTTTTCGGCGTACTTAGTGTTGGGACAGTGGTGAACCAAACATAACTACATAGGTGTCCTCCCTTATTTTTCTTTTGCCTGAAATTTCCACCCTTGAACAGTACATCTCCCCAGAAGGTCTAATGATGATATTACTGACAGCTCAGTTGTAGCCTTGTCCTTGTACGGCAGGGCATGTTCAGAACCGAAACTACCCCGGCTGGGGCCTTTTGGACTCCTGCAGTTATTTAGAAGCAAGGGCTGGGTTTCACCCTTCACTAACTTTTTTTAGATGACACCTACACGTAGCACACAGCATTAGCTGTTCTCATTCTATGTCCTGGGTAAACACATTTGCCACATGCCATTTCCCAGGTTATATCTTTCCCAAGAATCCCTGAATTAAAACAAACAGCTCATTTCCCCCAAAGCTGAGAGTATCCAGCGGCAGTGGACCACCCATCACGTCTCCTTTAAGGTCTTCTCACCAGGAGCATGCATCTCATTACTCTTTATTTTTTTTCACTTTCACATTTCAACATTATTATAATTTGAGTGTACAGTAGGACCTTGGCTCACAGACTTTCCTTTTTTAATATAAATTTATTTATTTTAATTGGAGGCTAATTACTTTACAATATTGTATTGGTTTTACCAAACATGAACATGAATCCGCCACAGGTATACATGTGTTCCCCATCCTGAACCCCCCTCCCTCCTCCCTCCCTGTACCATCCCTCTGGGTCGTCCCAGTGCACCAGCCCCAAGCATCCAGTATCATGCATCGAACCTGGACTGGCGATTCATTTCATATATGATATTATACATGTTTCAATGCCATTCTCCCTCGCCCTCTCCCACAGAGTCCAAAAGACTGTTCTGTACATCTGTGGCTCTTTTGCTGTCTCGCATACAGGGTTATCGTTACTATCTTTCTAAATTCCATAGATATGCGTTAGTATACTGTATTAGGAAGAAGGCAATGGCACCCCACTCCAGTACTCTTGCCTAGAAAATCCCATGGACAGAGGAGCCTGGTAGGCTGCAGTCATGGGGTCACTAAGAGTTGGACACGACTGAGCGACTTCACTTTCACTTTTCACTTTCATGCATTGGAGAAGGAAATGGCAGCCCACTCCAGTGTTCCTGCCTAGAGAATCCCAGGGATGGGGGAGCCTGGTGGGCTGCCATCTATGGGGTCGCACAGAGTCGGACACGACTGAAGTGACTTAGCAGCAGCAGCATACTGTATTGGTTTTTCAATACCAATTTTCTTTCTAGTCACAGTCAGTAACTGTCAGAAATGCAAAAACACACCTGTCACAAGGGTAAATATTAATATTTGGATCTGTTTTAAATGTATAAGGAGAAAAAAATCCAAAGGACCTCACAATTTGCAAAACTATCTCATTCACAGCAGAGTCAGCGCTTCTGTTTTTTCACTTGAGCCATTGTATTTTCACAGCATAAAGACGCTATAGATGATCAATACACCATCAATTAAAAGCAGTAAATAATACTACCACATTAAACACCCCTTTATCATTAAATGCTTCCTTTTATTGAAATTAAACATTTATATTTAAATATAAAATAACAAAAAAGCCTGTCTTTGGACATCTCTCGTGGCTTAGTGGTTAAGAATCTGCCTGCCAATGCAGGGGACCCAGGTTCAATACCCGGTAAGGGAGGATTCCACATGTTGCCACAGAGCAACTAAGCCCATCCACCACAACTCTCGAGCCCCTTGTCCAATAGTTGCAGCCTACGAGCTGCAGCTACTAAGCCCTTGTGTCACAACTGCTGAAGTTCTCATGCCCTAGAGTCCATGCTCGCCCCAAGAGAAGCCACTGCAATGAGAAGCCCTCACACCGCAATGAGAGAAACCTACGTGCAAAGACCCAAAGCAGTGAAAAAAATACTAAAAACATTTGTAAACATTTGTTAAGAAGCCTTTCTTATAATTGTATTTTTTTTTTAATACACAGGCAGAAAATTAAGTAAAAGAGGCATTCTCAAGTTAGCAAAGTTCTAACTCTTAAAGTTTTCCTATAATGACTTGGCCTAAAGATCACCATATTTTTCAGACGTTACTTTTCAGAGTTGAAATAATTTCATAACATCTTGATTTTTTTTTAATTTTATTTGAAATTGAGCTTTTTATCTTTGGCAGTTGTTGGCAGGAATACTGGAATTCAGACACAACACAGGATCGTGCTATCTAAGAACTTAATTTTCTCCTGCTATAATCAATTATGTTTGCATTTTTAGGTCAAGATAAGTCAGTGGAAATAATTATTTTTTCCACAGATATTCATCAAAATATAGACTATCAAAACAAATTGTATAATACTGAGGATATGAAAAATAGTATTTTCTGAAATTGCAAATATAATTTGAAACAAAACCCTAAATTTACAAGTTTTTATTCATCCTTGTAAGTCATGTAGATATGAAAAAGCTCACTGGTTGACTAGAATTTACTGTAGCACAACCCATTACCCTAAAGATTTGGATAGGTCATGGGTCAAAGGATGTCCTGCAAAATTCCTTAAACAAAGATGTTCCACAAAATTTTCACATAATTTGCTTAAAAATGGGGATGCCTTTGCTCCCTTATACCAATGGTAAAATAATATTCTATTTAATAGTTTTTCTTTGTATATTAAGAAATAGGTTTATCTTGTATCACCATTGAATAATAGAGGTGCAATCTAATGATACCCTCTGAGGTCAAATTTTCAAGGACAAATTACAGGATGCTGAAGGATCCACGACTGGCAAAAGTCCGTCTAGTCAAGGCTATGATGCTTCCAGTGGTCATGTATGGATGTGAGAGTTGGACCATAAAGAAAGCTGAGAGCTGAAGAATTGATGCTTTTGATCTGCGGTATTGGAGAAGACTCTTGAGAGTCCCTTGGACTGCAAGGCGATCCAACCAGTCCATCCTAAATGAAATCAGTCCTGAATATTCATTGGAAGGACTGATGCTAAAGCTGAAAGTCTAATATATGGCCACCTGATGCGAAGAACTGACTCACTGGAAAAGACCCTGATGTTGGGAAAGATTGAAGGCAGGAGGAGAAGGGGACGCAGAGGATGAGATGGTTGAATGGCATCACTGACTCAATGGACATCAGTTTGAGCAAGCTCCAGAAGTTGGTGATGGACAGGGAGGCCTGGCATGCTGCAGTCCATGGGGTCACAAAGAGTCAAACATCCTGAGTGACTGAACTGAACTGAACTGAAGGATCTACAAGTCTATTGTGAATCATGCTGGCCTTGTCAAAGGACACCAGGCACTACTTGGGATCATATTTGTAGCAAAAGGAAAATAGTCTGATAAAACAATTGCCTATATATTTTTTTACATATTTTTGGAAATCAAAATATTAGAGTTGCTTAACTGGCAATAGCCTACCTGCCCCATTTCCTCTTATAACCAACCTCCCAACTCAATGTTTAAGCTCAACGCTCTTCTTGACACTGTTGTTTTTGTTAAATCTCTGAGTCATGTCCAACACTTTGTGACCCTATGGACTACATCTTGTCAGGCTTCTCTGTCCATGGGATTTCCAAGGCAAGAATATTGGAGTATGTTGCTATTTCCTTTCTCCATCTCTTGACATTACCATGTCCTACAAGCCATTATTCTCTCTCTCTCTCTCTCTCTCTCTATATATATATATATATATATATATATATATATTTTTTTTTTTTTTTTTTTTTCATGACTGCTTACATCCAAGAATTACTTACAAATTCAAACTGAAGTTAGATAAACTAGACTGAGAAACTGATTATACTGGTCTTTGAAATATATACTGTTAGATGTGTCCATATTCATTGTCCAGAGACCTGCTGATTGAGCTTGGTAAGTAAAGGAAAGCTAGCATGGCATTATGAAAAGAGGCAGACTTTGTAGTGAGATTTACTTAGATTTAAATTTTACTCCATCACTTGCTATGTGGTTGCGTTTAGGCCAGTTATATGGCCTGTCTGGCATTCAGTTTCCTCATTGTTAAAACAGAGATAATCATTCTTATAAATGACTGGTTTATGCCTATCCTGCGGTGTCTGCTCAATAATTTTTAGCTGTTGAATTTTTACAGAAAATGGAACAGGGAATGGGAAGTGTTAATTACATTCTACTGTCTTCCATTAGGTCACAACTAGATTTTTTTTCTTAATTTTAGGGCCCATTCTTTAAGGAAAGGGGCTTTGATGGGTGAGTGAATGCACAAGAAAAGAGTAGGAAATCTACATTATGAATCGTGAACAGCAGCATGGAGAAGAGAATACATCACAGAGATAGGCAGTTTTGTAAAATAACTGCAGATCTATAATATATGAGAAATTTAGAACTATCTGTGTGATCCCAGAGAGCAAGACTGGATGGGAGAACTACTCAGGCAGATTTAGCTCAACATAAGAGAGAAGTGTGATTCCAACCACTGAACTAGGTGTGCTATGAGATACATTTGTTCTAATGCAAGCTGGCTAAGTATCTGGCCAGGTCATTGTCATCTTTATAGTGTGACTTGAATGGATTTCTGAGGTGGTGCAGTGGTAAAGAGTCTGCCTGCCAATGCAGAAGACGCAGGTTCAATCCCTGGGTTTGGGAGATTCTCTGGAGTAGAAAATTGCAGCCCATGCCAGTATTCTTGCTCGGAAAATTCCATGGACAGAGGAGCCGGTGGGCTGCAATCCACAGGGTTGGAAAGAGTCACATGTCTGAGCGACTGAGCATGCATGCATGTGGCTGGAATAATAGTAAAGTGGATTAAAGTATTTGATAGCTAAGGAGCTGTCTCAGCCTAAGAATCTATTTTAATGCATAAAGCATTACATAACTTAAAATGACGATTGTGTTTTCACACCAAGAAATCGAGTTCTACCAAGTATGAGATAATAACCACAAGACCATTATCATATCCTCATTCTCTAGTTTCCCCAAGGTCCTTTTGTCACGTAGTACTCTCTCTTCCATCCCCAAGCCAGTTTATACTCACACAGTCTGCTTCCAATCTGCTTTTTCAGTCTCATATTTTGCTTTCTACTCATCCTGGGTGTAACCAGTTCAGGCCACCTCTTCATATATAAATGGGCAATGTCTCTCTATTCTCCATACCTCTGTCACACATCCTGTGTCTCAAAGTTTCCTCTCCTCCTTACAATCTCTCTCCTCCTCATACCCTAGCAGTGATTTTAGGAACATGACTCATCATGTAAGGAACGAATCGCCAGTCTGTGTTCAATACAGGATACAGGATGCCTGGGGCTGGTGCACGGGGATGATCCAGAGAGATGATATGGGGAGGGAGGTGGGAGGGGGGTTCAAGATTGGGAACTCATGTACACCTGTGGCAGATTCATGTCAATGTATGGCAAAACCAATACAGTATTGTAAAGTAAAATAAAGTAAAAATAAAAATTAAAAAAGAAAAAAAAAAAGAAATACCAAGAGGCCCTTAAGGCCAGGATCATGTCTCATGACTGCCAATATCTCAAAAGACTGTATGTGGGGTCTTTTGATAATTACACAAAGTTGATTTATCCCAGGCATTTTTATTCAAAATAAAGAAAAACTGAGAAAAATCTTTGTTCTTTGTAGGGATTTCCAGTCATTGTCAGTCAGGCTACTATACAACTAGATATTGTTACAGCAAAGTTTAAAGACACAAAAGGGATAAAAGATGCAAGCCTATTTTTTTAAATAAAATATAGACAATATAAAGACATTTCAGGCAGCGGATTTACTGTAGATGATAATTTTCAACATTTCCCAGAAAACTGTGACCACAGGCCACTCTGATTGATGGGGTCAGGCTCTGACAGAGAATCTGATTGGAGCTCCTCTTGGCTTTGACAAGGATGCCTGCACTCTTCCAAATTAGACGAGGCCTCTGCTCCCTGTTGGACACAGTCAAAGCCCACCCTGCCTGTTTAAAGAGACAGTGATTTTAGTTAAGATCCAGGACACAGACTTTGAGGATATGAACAAATCACTTTTCCCAACATCCTTCCCCCTTCATTTCTGCATTAGGAAACAAAGGTTTGGGGAAAGTTGAATATACTCAGTGTAGTCCTTGCTTTCTGACAGTCTACTCGTTGATGACAACATGAATATCTGGCAAGCTATACCAATTGTTTCCAAGTATTCCATCTCTAAATTACCTTTCTCAATGAACTGAAGGCAAAATTTCCTTGAAAGTCACAGCTGCAATTTACAAATACTTCCTAAAACTGTCAAATCAACCAGCTGATCTTAACTTTATGGAGTGATTTAAACTTCAAGCTTGATCCTGCCTTGACCTTCACCTCCTCCAGGCAGGATGTAGGATCCTGCTTGTTGCATGCTGTTCACTGAGATGCCATCTTCCTTTCTCCTCCCAGAATCGTTTTTTTTCAGCAGCTGAAACCAATCATATTTGGTTGTTGCCCAGATTTTGGTAGCTCCTTCCTCTTTGGTTCCAATCCCAGATACTAGCCAAATTTCTCTTATGAACGGTCTCTACTGGAAATGCTCATCTGCCTTTGGGAGTTGATACTAATCAGTACTGTCTTTTGACAAAGCATGGGTTCCTTTTTGCCAGGGCTCTACTTCACCAAAGTACACTGATGATTCTAAGGTCGTGCCATCTTTCTCTTCACCCAATCATTATAATGTAATTTTGGGTGATTGTAAGGGAGTTGAGTGAAGGCACTGATGATTTAATCAATAGCATATTAACGAAAATACTGGCTGTGAGTTTACTACATAATAGATACTATACTAAGCACTGAGAAGATAGTGATAGACACTCAGCTCTATAGAGTGCCCCTAGAATAAGATAAAGCTGTGTTTCCCCTTGTATTTACTTCGAGGTTAATATACCCTTAGTGAAAGTAGTTGTCATTCAGTCGTGTTCAACTCTGCAACCCCATAGTCTGTATGTAGCCCACCAGGCTCCTCTGTCCATGGAATTCTCCAGGCCAGAATACTGGAGTGGGTTGCCATTCCCTTCTCCAACCCCGGATCTTACCAACCCAGGGATCAAACCCAGGTGTCCAGCACTGTAGGTTGATTCCTTACCATCTAAGCCACACAGGGAAACCTGGTGAGGATGGTATCATTGCTTAAATTTCTTTTCTTTAGGCAAAAAAAAAAAAGTAAAGACTGCTCATTGGTGTCATTATCTCACCTGAATATGCCTTGTATCCCTGCTCCACTGCTCTGGTTCAAGACAATTAATCCTAATATCCAGCCCTCCTGTGGTAATTTCTCATCTTGGCAGGTCTCTTTCTGTAATGACTAAAGGGGAGTGGCCGAGTTCCCAAAGCTTGCCCTGCGCCAGATGCATGCTTCCTTCCAGACGTGAACAGCCTGGCTTTCTTCTTTCTCCTTCTTGTCCTTCCTTCCTTCCCTCCTACCACTTGGTCCATAAGTAATTTCCTGAAGCTGTTGGTAAGAAAAATCGAAAGGGACCTGACTCGGTGGTAAAGAACCCACTTGCCAATGCAGGAGAGACGCAGGTGTGATCCCTGGGTTGGGAAGGTCCCCTAGAGGAGGGCATGGCAACCCCCTCCAGTATTCTTGCCTGGAGAATCCCATGGACAGGGGAGTCAAGGCGTGAAGTCTAGGGGTGTCTCAAAGAGTCAGACACAACTGAGCACGCAGACACACAAACACCTAAAGGCACACATCTTTCCTTCTTCCTGTCCTCCCTGCCTCCATTCTGCCTGCTTGCCTGCCTGTCTTCCTTCCTTCCTCGCGTCTTCATTTCCTTCCTCAGTTCCCTGGAAACAGTTTGACTTCAAAAAACAAAATGAAAACAAAGCAAATGAGTCACACAGAAGCCTCCTCCAGGTTTTGCACAATGAAGAGCTTTGGCTGTAGCCCCCCTCTAACCAAGTGTAATTAGGTGCCTGACAAATGGCAGGTAGCAGCGGAGATGGAAATCACCTCTATTATCATCCTTTCCTTACTCAGAGAAAGAGCTTCAGTGTCCTAATTTTTTAACCCAATTCCAATTTCATGTTTATGAAAAGCTAGCCTCTGTCACTCCCCAGCAATCTGCTTATTGAGCATACTTTTTTGCAAGCATAATTATATCCCATCCCTCGATATGGCATCCTTTTATTTCATTTTCCTCTCCATCTCCTGCTGCGGTGACTGCCATCACAACACTTCTTGCTCTGACCAAGAGAATAGGTCATTGATTTTTTTTTCCTAAAGCCAGTACCACTCTGTGAATTGTTCTTGATCCCCAGAGACAGTGAGTGTAAGAGAGAGAAATGGGAAGAGCATGATAACACAGCCAAAGGACCCTGGGTCAAAGGTCCCCATCCTCCCCAACAGAGCCACATTGTTTCCTCCCTCCCCTGAAGCCATCTCCTCTAATGACAGATGCTGCTGTGTGAGTGCTTATGCTAGAAATTGGATGTCATTTATGTGTGGGCATATGATTATCATATGTACACATGAGCTTTAGCCAAGATCTGCATTTGGAAAGCAGTAAGCAATAAGGACAATATCCATTAGTCTATAATTTTGGATTTTTTTTTTCACCAGCTTAGACAGACTGTGCCTCTTTTATTCACATTGGAGATAGTGTGGACAGATTGAATATTTACCAATAACTTTGCAAACCAATACTCTGTGAAGCTATATGGCATTCCTAATCTGAAGGTAACAATTAGGACAGACTGCTGAGTGTCTGGTAGGCATAGTACTCACTGCCTCTCTGCTCTGTCCCCATGATTCTTAGAACTGTACAAGCTTAGAAACAATCAGTTAATTAATTGTTGAGCGAACTCCTATTCCATGTCAAGCTCTCATCTAGGCACGAGGAATATAGTGATAAGGAAAACAGAGAGCACTATGTTTCCAGTAAAGGAAGAGAGGATGCATAAAGATGACTTCATTTCGCAGTTTTAATCTAATTGTATGTGAGCTTGGTTTGGCCAATATCTTCAAATAACCACTGTGGTTTGATTTGAATGTGGAGAACATACTCTGAGAGTATACTTTGGATTTGGTTTACTATATCTATTTCTCTGACTATATTTTGGGTATATGCATCTATATACTCTTTTCTTATTTGCAGAAATATTGGAAACTAGCGATTTCTATGATAGAAAGTGGTGAATGCAAAGGGGAACATCGCCAGATGTTTTGTGTAGAAAACATTAGATTTGTGTCCTCCCTTGTTTTGTCTCTATGTGTTTTTCCTTTGTTTTGTTATTTGGTTTCATTTTTGATCCCCATAAAAATCAGCATCAATCTTCAAGATATTTTTTTCTCAAGAATAAATTACGTATTCCCCCCATGCATAGGTTTATTTTTAATTAGAAAAATGACATCCTTTCCTGTATGTCTAGAAAGGTATTGTTTGTGAGTTGTCTAAGTCTTCAATACATCAAAGATGCTCTGCACAAAGAAATATGACTGTCATAATTACTCTGACATTATAAACAAATTATTTCATGTTTATATAACATCCTTTCCTTCCTCTTCAAATTTCCTCATATTTTCTCAAATTTGTCAAACTAAATTTACATTATTTTCCAGTTTACCTTGAAAAATAGATGACTTTTTCTTCTATATGATTTTTATGACTAAAAAAAATTTCATTCATAGTATTTTTACTACTAAACATTTTTAATATAAGTTTTCACCTTTAATTTGAACTGTTTTGAAAATGTAAGAATTAATTGCATACTTTTATTTGGCTGTCAATTTTTTTGCACATGTCAATTCAATTCCTTATATCTTAAGCTGAAAATCTTAAGTGCTAAAAATCAAACTATGGATTTGGAAATTGCTTACTTAATAGATTACTTAATAGAATATTACTATGGTTATATACGGTGGTGGTGGCTTACTTGCTAAGTCATGTCCAATTCTTGTGACCCCATGGACTGTAGCCATGCCAGGCTCCATGGGATTTCCCAGGTGAGAATATTAGAGTGGGTTGCCATTTCCTTCTCCAGGGTATCTTCCCAACCCAGGGGTTGAAACTGGGTCTGCTGTATTGCAGGAGGTCTCCTGCATTGCAAGCAGATTCTTTACCACTGAGGCACAGGGAAGGTCATGGGTATGTTTGTATTCATAGGTACACATGATTCAAGATGATATGCTAAAAATGTGATAATGCAAGTCAGAATTAAATAGATGAAAAACTGTACCATTATAATTCATAAATTACCGAAACCTGGAAGCAACAAAGATATCTTTCAATTGGTGATGCATAAATAATCTACGTACATCCATTTGATGGGATATTATTTAGCACTGAGAAGAAATGAGTTATCCAGCCATGAGACGACATGGAGAATGTTAAATGCATTTTACTAAGTGCAAGATAACAGACTGGAAAAGACTACACACTGAATGATTCCAACTATATGAAATTCTAGAGAACGCAAAACTATGGAGACGGTAGAGATGAGTGGTTGCTGGCGGCTATCGGGGAGGTAGGGAGGAGTGAACACGTTTAGTACAGGGTGTATTTAGGGCAGAGAAAATATTCTATATGAAACTGTAGTAGTGACTACATGTCACTATACATTTGTGAAAACCAAAAGAACTATGTGCAAGACAGAGTGAGCCCTAATACAAACTTGGATAAACGCAATAATGTTTAAGCATCCCTGCATCAGCTGCAACAAATGTCCCACTCGAAGGGCTCCCTGGTGGCTCCGCTGGTCGAGAACCCGCCTGCAATGCAGGAGACTTGGGTTTGATCCTTGGGTTGGGATGATCTTCTGGAGAAGGGAAAGGCTACCCACTCCAGTATTCTGGCCTGGAGAATCCCAGAGACTGTATAGCCCATGGGGTCACAAAGAGTCAGACGTGCCTGAGTGACTTTCACAAGGCATGAAATAGTAACAGGGGAAACTATGTGTTGATGGGGAGGGCGTGCATAGGAAGTCTCTGGACTTTCTCCTTAATCTTTCTATGAACATGTTGCTTTTAAACATAACGTCTCTAGATAAAGCGAAAAGCAATTCATGACATCTGGTAGAAAAAAGCATCACAGTATTGTACTTACTACTTATATAAACTTAGAAAATTTATAAATTGAGGATAAGAATCAACTGATAGAGTTGCTATGATGATAGAATGACATTATCAATGTCAAATCCTTAATGAGATAGGTCATGAGCCACAGTACAATCTCAGTAAATACTAATTATTTTTATCCTTGAAATTCATAACTATTCAAACAGCATCAAAAATAGATTCCACCAAAAACAAGTATTCCTAGTAGGTTCACAATACCTTTGAACTGTCCAACATTTGGCATTCTACTGATCTGTCAAATAACCACAGTACATGTACCCTCCTCAAAAAAAGGAAACAGAAGACCAAATTTTTTCTTTGACTTCATTTCAGAAAATACATTCTTGTCACAAGCTGACTGGACGAAGTCCTGCTATCTGTCAGCAGCACTGCTTGGGGAAAAAAAAAAAAAAGAAAGAAAGTCTGATGTTCTTTTTTATGTCACAGACTCTATAGATACCTTAATAAGATGTTAATTCCAGTCCCAGCATCTCAGCTAATGTCATTCTCTGTTGAGACGTTCAGAAGCAGTAAGAAGCAAGATGTAACCCATTAAAGTCTAGTGCTCAACACAGGTAAAACTGAGCTATTCAAGAGCTGTACAGAATCTTTTCACTAAATGTAAGTTTGAAGGGCAGTGTTGAGTTAAATGATTCTGTTACACAAAAAGAATGCCCCATTTCATTTGGATCAAATTTTTGCTTTTGTTTCTTTTCAAACTGCACCAAAAACAACAGAGGCTGTCCAGGCAGGTGCTGAAGACGACGTCTTCCCCCTCCACTCTTGACCCACCTTGGCTTACCTGTTTCCTTCTTCCCTATCTCTAACATCAACTATTTCTTGCTGATATTTCCCACTCAGCTCTTTATTTCAGGGACCTTTTTGACATCTGCTGGGGTCTAACACTTTGTGTCCAACTCAAAGGTCAGCCATATTCAGCTTATTTCAGCACACTCCACTGGCTCTGCGTCTAGTTCATGAAAAGAACTTTGCTTTCTCACTTCCTATTAAAAATGGTCCTGAGAGATGTCACCACCAGATCCCTTGCCTAAGAGAGAGATTTTTTCCTTCCCTTTTAAAATAAGTTTTACTTTATATTTATTTATTTCTCACATGCTTAGATATAAACTCAGTGGGCTAAGACACATGATGATAAAAATTCTCAGGTCTCCCAACTTTCGGTGCTTATGCTCTGGGCAGAGACACAAGTTTGTAGCTCCTGGTACGTCCACTTGTTGTTGCTGTGTTGAGTTACTAAGTCATGTCTGACTCTTTTGTAGCCCCATGGACTGTAGCCTGCTGGGCTCCTCTGTCTATGGGATTTCCCAGGTAAGAATACTGGCGTGCGTTGCCATTTCCTTCTCCGGGGGATCTTCCCAACCCAGGGATCAAACCCATGTCTCTTGCATAGGCAGATGGATTCTTAACTGCTGAAACAGGGAAGGCCAGTATGTCCAGTTATGGCCAGCCAGTTACATAACTGTTTTAAGAGCAATTTTGACAAATTATCACTAGGGTTCTTAGGAGAAACTTTCCTAAAAACAGGGTTTCCACAATGTCTTTTATTGTTTATCTGTCCAGTGGGCTATTCTGCTATTCCACTTAACAATCTGGAACTGTATCTAAGAAAGCTTAATAGTAATACTCTCTTCTTGCCTAGCTGGACCATCTGTAGATCATGAATACAACAGACTTCCCCTCCCTTTCCAATATGTCTTTTTCTTAACCTAAGTGTGGATATTTAAGGACCCCTCCTTCCCTTTTTAATTCAATTTCTTTTGGCCCTTGTCTCACCCTAGCTAATGCTTTAGGAATGATTCATGCCCATTTTGACAGTTTGACAGATTATTTTTTTTTAGTGTGTGTTAATTTTTTTTTTTTGTGTCTACTGAAAATTTCTGATACTGGGTAACATCAAGTATGAACAATAAACAGAACTGGTTGAAAATGAGAGATGAACTGATATCAGAGAATGTTAAAAATGATCTCTTTCTTTGAACAAAATGAGCCCTTTTGGGGGAGAACTTCACAAATACAGTCCACAGACCTAGAAAAAAGGCAATGTATCCTTGATTATAAGCATTTGTTTCCACTGAGACTTTGAGAATGGTATTATTACTATCTCAAAAATTTAACCAGGATTGAATTTGCAAGGAGGGCATTTCAAGAGAATCAATTCCGTGGTGTCCCACATATTGCCACATACCACACTTGAGATGAGTTACTGTGATCTCATCATGACTCTTCCTGAAAACCCTCTAATGGTCTGGTTAAGACAGTTAGGTTTAAAGGACTAAAAACCAAGACTTTTGTGTCCTCATCCTAACTCTGTCCCCAGCTGACCAGATGAAAAAGGTACAACTTGGCCTTTCTGGGTTGTGAAGATTGTTTTTGTACAGTTCTTCTGTGTATTCTGGCCACCTCTTCTTAATATCTCCCGCTTCTGTTAGTTCCATACCATTTCTGTCCTTTATCGAGCCCATCTTTGCATGAAATGTTCCCTTGGTATCTCTAATTTTCTTGAAGAGATCTCTAGTCTTTCCCATTCTATTGTTTTCCTCTATTTCTTTGCATTGATTGTTGAGGAAGACTTTCTTATCTCTCCTTGTTATTCTTTGGAATGCTGCATTCAAATGGATATATCTTTCCTTTTCTCCTCTGCTCTTCACTTCTCTTCTTTTCACAGCTATTTGTAGGGCGTCCTCAGACAGCCATTTTGCTTTTTTTGAATTTGTTTTCCATGAGGATGGTCTTGATCCCTGTCTCCTGTACAATGTCATGAACCTCATTCCATAGTTCATCAGGCACTCTGTCTATCAGATCTAGTCCCTTAAATCTATTTCT
>SJXQ01013119.1:66103-114414 GCA_006408695.1 Aepyceros melampus | reverse complement strand
GCATTCCAGTCCCTATAATAAAAAGGACATCTTTTGGGGGTGTTAGTTTTGGAAAGTCTTGTAAGTATTCATAGAACCGTTCAACATCAGCTTCTTCAGTATTACTGGTCGGGGCATAGACTTGGATTATCGTGATATTGAATGGTTTGCCTTAAAACAGATTATTCTGTGGTTTTGAGGTTGCATATAAGTACTGCAAGTCAAATGAGCCTTAGGAAGCATCACTATGAACAAAACTAGTGAAGGTGATGGAATTCCAGTTGAGCTATTTCAAATCCTAAAAGATGATGCTGTGAATGTGCTACATTCAGTATGCCAGCAAATTTGGAAAACTCAGCAATGGCCACAGGACTGGAAAGGGTCAGTTTTCTTTCCAGTCCCTAAGAAAGGCAATGCCAAAGAATGCTCAGACTACCACACAGTTGCACTCATCTCACACGTTAGTAAAGTAATGCTCAAATTTCTCCAAGCCAGACTTCAGCAATACGTGAACCATGAACTTCCAATTGTTCAAGCTGGTTTTAGAAAAGGCAGAGGAACCAGAGATCAAATTGCCAACATCCGCTGGATCATGGAAAAAGCAAGAGAGTTCCAGAAAAACATCTATTTCTGCTTTATTGACTATGCCAAAGCCTTTGACTGTGTGGATCACAATAAACTATGGAAAATTCTGCAAGATATGGGAATACCAGACCACCTGACCTGCCTCTTGGGATACCTGTATGCAGGTCAGGAAGCAACGGTTAGAACTGGACATGGAACAACAGACTGGTTCCAAATAGGAAAAGGAGTACGTCAAGGTGGTATGTTGTCACCCCGCTTATTTAACTTCTATGCAGAGTACATAATGAGAAACCCTGGACTGGAAGAAACACAAGCTGGAATCAAGATTTCTGGGAGAAATATCAATAACCTCAGATATGCAGATAACACCACCCTTATGGCAGAAAGTGAAGAGGAGCTAAAAAGCCTCTTGATGAAAGTGAAAGAGGAGAGGGAAGAAGTTGGCTTAAAACTCAATATCAGAAAACTAAGATCATGGCATCTAGTCCCATCCCTTCATGGCAAATAGATGAGGAAAATCACTGCAAATGTTGACTGCAGCCATGAAATTAAAAGGTGCTTACTCCTTTGAAGGAAAGTTATGACCAATATAGACAGCATATTGAAAAGCAGAGACATTACTTTGCCAACTAAGGTGCATCTAGTCAAGGCTATGGTTTTTCCAGTAGTCATGTATGGATGTGAGAGTTGAACTATAAAGAAAGCTGAACACCGAAGAATTGATGCTGTGGTGTTAGAGAAGACTCTTAAGAGTCCCTCAGACTGCAAGCATATCCAACCAGTCCATCCTAAAGGAGATCAGTCCTGGGTGTTCACTGGAAGTACTGATATTGAAGCTGAAACTCCAATACTTTGGCCACCTGATGTGAAGAGCTGATTAGTGGTGTTAGAGAAGACTCTTAAGAGTCCCTCAGACTGCAAGCATATCCAACCAGTCCATCCTAAAGGAGATCAGTCCTGGGTGTTCACTGGAAGTACTGATATTGAAGCTGAAACTCCAATACTTTGGCCACCTGATGTGAAGAGCTGATTCATTTGAAAAGCCCCTGATGCTAGGAAAGATTGAGGGCAGGAGGAGAAGAGGAGAACAGAGGATGAGAAGGTTGGATGGCATCACTGACTCAATGGACATGGGTTTGGATAGACTCCAGGAGTTGGTGATGGACACGGATACCTGGCATGCTGCAGTCCATGGGGTCAAACAGAGTCGGACACGACTGAGTGACTGAACTGAACTGAACTGAACACCTAATGAACATGCATAAATAAATGTTGGGAAAATAAAGACAACCATCCTTGTGGGACCAAAGGAACTCTTAACAAAATATGCCATCAAATGTATTCTTATTAGATTTAAGACTCACGCCCATCGAGTCGGTGATGCTATANAACTCCAAAGAAAACAATTTTGCTAAAGCTGATGGGCAACCAGTTCCTAAGCTATGTCTTAGGCACTCTTGCTGCCCAAACGTGCAGAGGCAGAGAGGGCTGCCTGTGAGGTGAGGAGGCGCCTTTAAGACTAGGCTATGCTCCCATTCGCTGTATTTACATACCATGTCAGAAGTGGTGGCATGAACACTGGGCAGGCCCTTGGCAGTGACATTCTAAGTTGCAGGTTACTTGGAGATGGCAAGGACAATGGGAGCTTGAGTTTCTGTACCAGCCTCCCTTCCACTACTTGCCTCACCTCCACATGGAACAAATCAACCTGGAATCCTACTGTCTGAGGGTTAGTACTTTGTCCAAGAAAAATTTTCCTTAGAGAAATACATGACCAATAGTATCGTTACCGACCTTCTCAGATCGAGTGGGACCACAACTGAGCCTTTTCTTGCCTGGTGCCACGTGGGCCAGTTGAATGAAACCAGGTTCAGCAAAATGGAGCAGAAACTTTACTTGTAGCTGGCTGATGAGGAAGGGAAGGCTAGTCCTGTACAGACCCCTTCCCCCAAAGGAAGGAAGTGGTAGACACTCTATTTGTAGCTCAAGGAAGGGGAAAGGAGAGCTAGTCCTCTAAAGATCCCTTCCCCTTGAAAGAAGGAAGTGGGAAACTTGTAAGGGGTAAGAGGTGGGTATGCCACCAGTATTCTGGCAAGGGGGTGGAAATTTCCAGAACAACCAGAACAGCTCTTTGTACTCTTTTGCACAAAGCACTAATCGTGTCTAGGAAAGTGCAAGTCCTCCGTTTGGGCAGAGATCCTAGCCCGGTAATGAGGCAAAAAGGCAGCTTCTGAACATTGAGTCTCGTCTGCACAGGCGCTGGCCTCCCGGTCGGACTGGAACTGGTTCAGAGTAGTTAACTGTTGCCATGTTGGGCTTTTCTAACTCATGTTGGTTCTCTGATTTTGCATCTGTGGCTTTTGTCTTAATTTCTGTTAAGCCAGCACAGCCGTGGGCATATTTAAGGGATTGTAATGCAGGGGTAAAAAGAGAAAACAGGTTAGTCTTTGTACCGGTGTGCGTCTGTTCCCGGTGACACTAAGACCAGCTTACACACTCACCTAGATTGGAATAAACATGCTGACCGCCTTGGCACTCAGGCCAAGTCTTTCCCAGACCTACATATAGTACCTCAGCCTCAGCATGCCTGTGTCACCATGGTGGGTGCACAGAAGGGGACCAGAGTGAGACTGGTGGGCACCTCGTGTGCTCTCCCTTCCAGCTTCTTCTTCTGTGTACATGGTAAATCCCTGAGCGTTAGCAGAGTCGAGTTGCTTTCATAGTAACTGTAGCATGAGGGTGCATCAGCACTTAGTGCTGACATAGAAATCAAGAATTTAATTCATAAATATAGACACTGATTGATAATTGGTGTATGGTAGGTAGGTGCTTTTTAAAATATTTTTAGAATCATGCTTTTATTACCTTTATTTAAAAAACTTAAAGTAAATCTTTGTATAGCACTTGGAGCATTAAATACGTATCAACTATTGTAGATTTAATAAAGCACATAAATGTGTTTAAAAAAATGAGTGCATACCTTAGTTTGATACATGGACAACTTTTTGGCAGAATCTGCTTATATCTTCAAAACTGGTGTTTAATAAAAACCGTCCGCTGCATGTTGCTCTCTTGTGGATTTGGTCTATTCTTACTGTTTGGAAGGGTTGTATTTGACAAGAATGAGTGTTATAATTGCGTTCACAAATAGGTGAACAAATAAGTGAATAATAAGTTGCTGTTCAGTTGCTAAGCTGTGTTTGACTCTTTGTGATTCCATAGAGTGCTGCACACCAGGCTCCTCTGTCCTCCAGTATCTCCCAAAGTGTGCTCAAATTCATGTTCATTGGGTCGGTGATGCTATCTAACCATCTCATCCGCCAGCCCTTCTCCTCCTGCCTTCAATCTTTCCCAGCAACAGAGTCTTTTCCAGTGAGTTGGTTCTTTTCATCAAGTGGCCAAAGTACTGGAGCTTCAGCTTCAGCATCAGTCCTTCCAATGAATATTCAGGGTTAATTTCCCTTACGATTGAATAGTAAGCATAAAATTTTTATTAAACATGCCAGATCTATAAGAAAATATTATACCCCGGGTACAATGAGTTAGCATCAAAGCCCATCATTAAGCAAAATATGAATTCCATCTATAAAATGGTGAAATAACCAGTTGAAAGATGAAAACATAGAATTAAATCTTACTTCTTCCATTATTTAATTTACCCTTGGAACAACTTCCAAATCTTAGATTATTCCCATCTCTGAGCATACAAATCTTCAACTTTTCTCCATTCCTTCTCCAAGACTTCAATAACTTAGGAGGGGGTGCATGTAAATATTAGAAGAGCCCAACATATTTCAAAAAGTTGTGACGCTCAAATGAAATTACATACAAAGTAGTAAGTTGTAAAGTGTCATATAGGTATAGATTAATTCCATTGCTAAATTATCCTAACTGCAATTTAAAAAACAGATAAAAATTTAAAAAACAGATTAAGTAGACATAATAAATTAATAATTATTATGAAAGGAAAATATTCCAGAAAGTCTGCTTAGAATTAAAGGTCTGGACAAATAAAGTTGTGTTTACTTTATCTAGAACAAATAGAAACTCATCTGGCATCTTGTAGATCCTCATTATGAATGATAATATTGTCACTAAAGGTTTTGCTCTACAAGACTCCACCACCCCTGAGGGGCAATTGCATAGAGATAGTATTGACATTTCTCAAAAGTCCACATTGATTATACAAGGCAATTGATCAGTAATAGCACCTTTTAAGGCCCCACTACTCTGCCCTCCAGCAAAGTAGCAGGCTCTGTGCTGATAGTCCTTCCCGATAGACTATCAATAAAAACAGTTGCCTTTGATTTTAGAAGCACACATTCCATTTTCTGAAGCTCAGAGAGATGTCCAAAGGTATATTTTACTCCTTTTAAGTCTCCTGATACAGCCTTAATCAGAAACATAACTCTCAGATACTAACTCTAAATATATGACACAGCTTCACTCAACTTTCAAATATTTCCTCTTTTCCGCCATACAGTTTTATTGTATTTTATTCCAGCAAAGTAGCAGGCTCTGTGCTGATAGTCCTTCCCGATAGACTATCAATAAAAACAGTTGCCTTTGATTTTAGAAGCACACATTCCATTTTCTGAAGCTCAGAGAGATGTCCAAAGGTATATTTTACTCCTTTTAAGTCTCCTGATACAGCCTTAATCAGAAACATAACTCTCAGATACTAACTCTAAATATATGACACAGCTTCACTCAACTTTCAAATATTTCCTCTTTTCCGCCATACAGTTTTATTGTATTTTAATGGTGATGAAAGATATATTGTCATAAGAGAATATATTTTCATTTTGTGTCATATGAAACCCTGGCTCTAGTATCTAAACGTTAAACACATCTGTTAATAGACTAAAGATTGACTCCTTCTCTCCCTCTCTCTCGCCCTCTCTCTCTCTACTTTAAATCTGTCACTTGACACCTTTTAAAAACAAAAATGTACTCAAATGCATTATTGGCTTGATTTTCTTTTCCCATCCACACAGGTAACAGTTCACACAAATATATCCACTGGTACATACACAGTCCTGCTATAAATAAATGTATGCCTTTGTGGAAGGAGGGAAGGAATCTAGCTTGTTCATTGTTAAGAAGACCAAGTGAGAAGCAGAAGGTTCTTCTGTTTAGTGGGACCTTGCCATCTTGCTTTGATCTATGTGGCTACAGCTGGTGAACTGATGCTTCTACTCCTGGTACTTCCCCTGTTACTTTTTTTTTTTCCCCCAAGGAGCATCCCTAACAGATTTTAGTAGGATTGCCTCCATTCAATTTTAGTGATGCCATTCCCACTCTGTCAGATACACAGCAGCCTTATTAATCACACTCAGGTCCACTAATACCAACAATCCGTCACCACAGTCGACCCAATGCATCTTCCACGGTAACTAGAAAATTCACTCTAAGACCTGATGACTTGTCCTGACCGCGTCCTGGAGCACAAAGCAAACAGAAGCCCCTAGTTATCCCCGATGCTGTCTTTTACTCTTCCTCTTCTTTCATTTTTTTGGGGAGTGGAGAGTGACAGCTCAAAACTTATTGGGTGTAAAACACATTTTCCCTTTAAAGAAGGATGGGGTGAAGGGAAAGTTAGGGAGTTTGGGATAGAAGTATACACACTGCTGTATTTAAAATGGATAACCAACAAGGACTTACTGTCTAACGCATGGAACTCTGCTCAATGTTATGTGGCAGCCTGGGTGGGAGGGGAGTTTGGGAGAAAATGGATACATGTATGTATGTGGCTGAGTCCCTTCACTGTTCACCGGAAACAACCACAACACAGCCTCGCCCAAATTTTCAAATATTTCCTCTTTTCAGTCTCACAGTTTTATTGTATTTTAAGGGTTACACCTCAATACAAAATGAATTTAAAAAAATTAAAAAGTTTTTACTCCATGTTACCTCCTTCTTGCTCTGGATTGAGCTCATCTGGCAAAGGGTCATCAACTGATCCCTTGATGATAATGTCAATGAGTCAATATGGATTTGGAATTCTTGTTTCTGGATGAATTTTGACAACACGCTTTTGACTTTTTAAATAACATTTAATCAGATAATATGAATGATGTCCTCTGTTTACCTGTCAAGGTGAATTTTCCATTTCATTGCAGTTTTTCCTTTGTATTTGGAAAAATGTCATGGCAGGATAGATGAGCAGTAGAGTTAGCTTGATCCAAACACAACATCTCATTAGAATATGTGGACCTGACAGGTTGACCATGGGGATATCAATCAATGTGACACCGATGTTAATAATGGGTTGGGTGCAATAACTTACTTTAATAATGGTGGATATGCTAAATAAGCATTACTATCAAGCACCTTCTTTTTGTCAGGTACTGTGCTTACTATTTTGCTTGTTTTACTTGTACTTTTCTGTTTTATACATGTTGCAAACATGTATGGTTGGTGTGATCATTTTCATTTTACAGTTGAGAAGACTGAGAGACCAGAAGGGACTAAGGAACTTGGTCAGAAATACACATCTCAAAATTATAGAGCCAGAGTGGCACCCAGGTGCCACCAAAACGGGCGGTGACACCAACTTGGCCCAACAGGTTCCTTACATTCCGAGTGGGAATCTGGCAAAAGATAAACGGTATTTTTAACATTACTTCCCCCATACCATCCAAAGAACCAAAGAATTTAATAAAATAATTTGAGTTGATATTTTTCAAGATGTTTTTGTAGATCTCTGACCACTGCGAATGCTCTGCTCCCTCTGTCTGACATGCATGTGAACTCACAGCCTTATTTATGTGATTCCACCTTGCTCTACAGGCACCAGGCCAGCGCTGACTAGTCCAGGGGTTTCCACCAGGGCCACCTTGGCTGAACTAATCAATTTAACTCTCTGCATTTGGGGAATAGAATGCAGAGAAAATGAGTTGGCCCTTTGTGTGTCTTGTGGTGAGAAACTTGCCATTTGGACATAGTCATCTTCTACCATGAAGGCTGAGAAGTGAGAAGCAGAGACATTCAGTTTGCCTTGACAAAACAAAAAAGTTGATGCAAACGACTAAGAGACAAGAAATAGGAAGAAAATGTTGTCTGGGTTTGCTGATTCCCCATGGCAATCCCTTCTGAGGTCACATAGCACACAGCTTTGGGATTCTTTGAGATGCTTGATTTCTACGCTCAATATTCAAAGGTCATACCCACAGCCATTACTTTTTTTAATGCTGGTTTGTTTCTCAATTCTTAAAACCCAAAGAAGTTCAACTAATACATAAAGTGTCTTACTTTCCCTCATCCACTCAGCTTACACTCTACGCGACACTGGCACCTGTGATGGCAAGGCTACCTGGGCTACCTCTTATTCTACACACCGTGCTCCCAGCTAGGAGAGGGATACTCTAATCTTTAGAGAAACAGAAAGCTCCCTCCTGGTCTTCAAAGACTGACTTACACTGATCACAGCAGCAGAAGAGTTCATTACTCTACAATCTCGCCATCTGAGGGACAAAGCTCTATATTCAGTATCCCATATCTTCCATGAAGCGACATTGCCCATGGGCTTTAAAGTTCTGTCTATTTGTTAACTCTCTCTTTGATCTCAAAATATCAAATCAGCAATGCTATATTCTGTCTTTCAGAAAACACAATTTTATTGGAAAAGAAATATTTCACACAGGATGTCTACCTAACACTGTCTTTTTCATTCCTCAGTAACAGGGGAAGAATTATCTTTTTCAAGAGTTAAAATAATATTTCTCTCCTTGGGCATCAGAAATTTAACTTTTCAGTAGATTTTACTGCCTCCTGTCATCATTCTTTGCTTTGGTCACTCCACTTGGCATGCCTTGAACATGTCAAATATGTTACAATCCTTGAGATCAAAAGTGTCCTCTTCTACTTTTTTGTTTAATAAAATCCGAGTCACCTTGCAAACCTTGGGTCAAATGTCTTCTCTTTTCAGTAACCCTCCCTGATAAGTTCTCATGGCTTTAGAGAACAACTAGACACTTTAGAGAACAACTAGACAATGTGCTTCATATCGCAGATGAAAGCTTATGTTTCTCTCCTCCAGTATTACTCTTTATCTGACACACATGGACTATATCTATGATTGCACGTTAAAGTGCCTAATAAATTGGTCAATATGTGGAATAGAATTGTAACAATATTTGGTTGAGTTTAAATGAACACAAATCTGCATTTTCTTAGCAGAAAGCTTTGTAGAAAGGTATGTTTTGAATTTAGAGTATTTCTGACTTTAAAAAGGAAAAACAGTACATCTAAACTTTACTGTCCCTTGTATTATACGTTAATATTTCAGGCCATGGAATATAATAGTGTTCTTTATAAGTGGAATAATTAAAGACAAAAAGTTGCCAAGTTAAGCTCACAGTTTCACAATTTTATGAAAAACAAAAGAAAGTAATAAACAAGCTTTCACAGCTTTTTGGGTTCAGAGCTGTTTAGATTTCAGAATTACAGAAGCAACTGTAGACTTGGAAATCCATAAAGACTTTCTAGGTAAGTTCATTAAAAATTATTCAAAATTATATTAGACCCTTTGTGATGAACTTTTTCAGGCCATGATTTTGTTTTGTGAAAACTGTTCAGTCCTTTCTGACTCTGCAATTCATGGACTATAGCCTGCCAGGCTCCTCTTTCCATGATATTCTCCAGGCAAGCATACTGCTGTGGGTTGTCATTCCCTTCTTCAGGGGATCTTTCCAACCCAGGTATTGAACCGGGATCTCCTGCTTTGCAGGTGGAATCTTGATCAACTGAACCACAGGGAAGCTCATAGAATTATTAACATTTCTGTTATCCTATGTTAGACCCTTTGTGATGAACTTTTTCAGGCCATGATTTTGTTTTGTGAAAACTGTTCAGTCCTTTCTGACTCTGCAATTCATGGACTATAGCCTGCCAGGCTCCTCTTTCCATGATATTCTCCAGGCAAGCATACTGCTGTGGGTTGTCATTCCCTTCTTCAGGGGATCTTTCCAACCCAGGTATTGAACCGGGATCTCCTGCTTTGCAGGTGGAATCTTGATCAACTGAACCACAGGGAAGCTCATAAAATTATTAACATTTCTGTTATCCTAGTTTCAGTTTACCACAGACACTTAGCTTATATCATCCAGTACTCTTGTCTGGAAAATCCCATGGATGGAGGAGCCTGGTGGGTTGCAGTCCATGGGGTCGCTAAGAGTTGGACACGACTGAGCGACTTCACTTTCACTTTTCACTTTCATGCATTGGAGAAGGAAATGGCAACCCACTCCAGTGTTCTTGCCTGGAGAATCCCAGGGACTGGGGAGCCTGGTGGACTGCTGTCTGTGGGGTCACACAGAGTCGGACATGACTGAAGTGACTTAGCAGATCCAGGTTTATTAAAGCAGTTTCATCCACTTTTACAGTTGAAAGTATATTATATCATCACTCCAGTAATATTAAATATCAAAGCTTAATCCATGCTGGACACTGTCCTTAAGCGATTTACATGTTCTTACTCATTTAAACCATACCATCCAGTGAGACAGGTATTATTTCCATATTTATGAAAATGGGAATTGAGGCATAGAGAGGTAATTAACTTATTCAAGTTCTCATGGCTAAAATTGGGGAACACATATTTCCATTCCCATAGGAGGGTTCTAGAATCTCCTGAGTCCCCCAGTATCACAGCTACACAGTGCAGAAATCCCCTCAGCTGAGTTGGCTATCTGTCTTTAAGACAGAGTGTTAAGTATGGAATATTGGATATTTTGTATTTAATTCCATTGCTCTACGAATAATCATTCCAAATTTGTAAACCTGTGCTTTAATTGATTTCCTGATAATTTCCAAATTCCTAAGTGACATCAAGACTTAGAAAATGGAAATGTGGCTTGTCTAAGTGTACAAATTATACTTCAGCCATATATAATAAAAGACATTATATAGAATCAAGAACCGTAACGTAGTCTATTAGATTTTAGTTATTAGAGACAAAGAAGAAATTGAGGACCATTGATATTTTCAGTTTTTGAGATTTTTCCCACAAAGAATAAGGAAATTATTATTTAGTACATTATTTAGTGAGCTTATTTAGTCCGTTAGTTTCCCAGGGCCTCTGCACAAAAAGACCACAAACGTGGTGACCTAAAGCAACAGAAATGTATTCTCTCCCAGCTTAGGAGGCTGGAAGTTCAGGATCAAGGTGTGGGCAGGTTGGCTCCTCCTAGAGGCTTTGAGGAGAATCTGTTCCACCCCTTTCTCCTGACTTCTGGTGGCCCTGCAATCCTTGGGGTCCTTGGCACATCCACACCCCCCATCATCCTTGCATGGTGATGCGCCCCATGTTCCCCAGTGAGGTAGGACAAGTAGGTCACCAGACTCCTTCATTTCTCACGATTCTTGCATTTCATAGTTTTAAAAATATTTACTCAAACTGGTTTCTTTTCAGCATCTATAGTCTTGAAAAATAGTCTTCAAATAAACAAGGATTCACTAAAGTACTTTGCTCACAGAAATTATTTCCTTTGAGTAAAATGAGGGAAAGCTCTAATGGTTAAAATGAGGACTTGTAGTATTGCATTTATAATAGCAATTTCTCTAATACAAAATAAAGAGGCCTCACTCTTTCAGGGCCTTCGGCAAAGTTTTTGGCCTCAGAAGACTGCCTTCTTAGGCAAACTGTTTTCCAGGCAAAAGGCTTTGCTCTATTCAAGGCAGAAGGGAATAGAGTAAGGGAAATCTCTTCATTTCTGTCAGACAATGCAAAAGAGGGGAAAAAAAAGCTTTGGATGAACACCCTGGCTATTTTATTTAATAGTCTCAATAGAAATTTAATAAACTATTTAATTGGTTATTCTAATTATTAAATTCTTTTATTTACATGAATAATGCAATCAAGTTTTCCAGGATTATTGGAAATAATGCTGTATTTACAGTAAGTAATTCCTGTTTCTGGCCATTGAAATGTCAAGTCCTATGACTTTCTAGGTACATGACATTGGCCAAGTCATTGTTTCAATTTTCAAATTTATAAAGCTCACATTATATGCACAACCTAAAAATACATTATATATATATATATGCATACACACAAACATGTATATAAATATATATAGCTATACAGTGCACGTTATGACCGTCAAAATACAAACCAGCACCTACAGTGTATGTACGCTCACTCTCCATCAGAACTGGTCTTTGCTTGCACAGCGTGTACCTGCCCTGGACCTGGAGGCTGGAAGTGAAGGTATTGTAGGCTTTGGGGGTCAGAGACAAAATCTGGTAACATAAATAAATGAAACGTACCATCATGATTGTGCAATTTGTCATCATCCTTTAAATGAACCTATTTTTACATTTTTCCTTGATTTTCCCTTTAATATTTTATTTCAAAATCCCACATAGGATGGTAGTAACACACATTAAAGAAAAACTGACTCCCTTGCTTCATATAAATGGAGGTCAATTATACAGAGTACTACAAATAACACTAAACTTTCTTTACTTCTCTGAACTATATTTAACAGGCATACCTCAAAGTGAGGATTAGCTTTCAGGATTGACTTAATACATAAGTGTTATTATTTCCTAAGACTCATATTCTTCAAATAGTTCTTTTAATGTGACATTGAAAATGGGGCCTGCATTGTGTGACATAATTCTAATATGTTTGAAGTTCATTAATTAAGAATAATGACTGTTGAAATCAGCAGTAAGCCCGATGTTTGTACCAATGTATTCCTCCAGCAAGCACTAGAACACTACTTGAGCCTGAAAAATGATTTGCTGTCATTTATCTTTCTCAATTTATCTTAATTTGTGAGTGCATCCCAGTACTGCCCCCACAGTGGAGGAACGCTGGGACGCATCTTGGACTCCTTTATTTAGACAGTTTCATTCAGCACTTGTAGAGGAGTTGGGGCTTCTCTGGTGGCTGAGAGGATTCAGATTTTGCTTGCAATGCCGGAGACCTGGGTTTGATCTCTGGGTTCAGATCTTCTGGAGAATGGCTACCCACTCTTGTATTCTCGCCTGGAAAATCCCAAGGACTTGGAGCTTGGCAGAGGAGCTTGGCAGATTCTAGTCCATGGGATCGCAAAGAGTTGCACACTACTGAGTGACTGATATTTTCACTCACTTCACTGTTATAGGATCTAAGGTCTCAGAAATAAATGACTCTCGCCGTGCAGCAAGTGGACATTCATGTTCCTTCTTTGGATGGAGATATGAACCTGAGAGGCAGCTGAGTCACTCAGTAAATGTGATACACATGGGATGCAGAATTCCAAGAATAATGTTTAAACCACTAGACTGAACTGGTGATTATAGCTCTGAGACAATTTACAATGACTTCTGAAATAGAATTTTCTGCCCCAAATGGAAAATTTTACTATATTAAACAGATGTATATTTTAAAATTAATTCATATAGCAGCAATCTTGTGAAAAAAATGCCACTAACTCTATTCTTATATATAAGGAACTAAGGCACAAATATGTTTTTAAAAATGTCCAAGGCCAGCCAAGCCTTAGTGGAACCAGGATTCTAACCTGAGCTTTTAGGCACCCAAGTTTATTCTCTTAACCTCTATACTGCTCACATAATGCAACCAATCATATTGCCACACTTGAGATCTTAAACCATTGCAAAGGAATGATCAGGTTTATAAAATATCAGATTTATGAGCCACCAATAAAGCTATAATAATATGACAAAGATGTTAATCCATATTGTGTACAAAAAGGCAAGCTAGATCCTGAAGAATATTAAAGTAAGGAGAAAAGTTTGATTGAATGGCATCAACAACACTAAATTACATTGAATGAAATCCAATCCTTATCAGTTGCTGGTATGCTGTAAATTTTTTAACTACATTTTAATTTTCTCATTTTTAAATGAGAAAACTACTTGTGTAGTTACATATATATATATATGTATATATATTTACCTTACAGAGTTATTGCATGAATAAAACTATATTAAGAAAATTTTATGATACTGCATGTTTCCACTTACTTGTGGAATCTTAAAAAAAAAAAAAACTCATAGAAATAGAGTAGATTGATGGTTGTCAGGAGGTGGGAGGGTAGGGGAATTGGAAAGACATTGGTCAAAGTGCACAAATTTCCAGCGATAAGTAAATTCTGGATCTGAATGCATAGCTTGAGGACTATAATTAATAGTACTGCATTATTACTGAAAGTTTTTTAAAGGGTAGATCTTAAATATTATCACCACATACATATAAGTGATCATAATATAGGAAACAGAGGTTAACTAACCTTATTGTGGTAATCATTTCCCAGAATAGATATATCAGTTCAATTCAGTTCAGTCGCTCAGTCGTGTCTGACTCTTCCGACATATATATACAATATATACAATCAACCCTTTGTGGTTCTGCATTCATGATTCAATCAACCAAAAATCAGAAATAATTCCAGAAAGGTTCAAAAAGCAAAATTTGAATTTGCTACACATAGGCAACTATTTACATAGATTTGCATTTGTATTTGCGACTATTTATATAGCATTTAGATTTTTTTCATTATTATAGTCAATCTAGAGATGATTTAAAGTATAAAGGGGAATGTTCTTAAGTTGTATGCAAATAATGTGTCATTTTATACAAGGGCTCTTTGTGGCCCCATGGACTGGAGCCCAACAGGCTCCTCTTTCCATGGAATTCTCCAGGCAAGAATACTGGAGCAATTCCCTTCTCCAGGGGATCTTCCCAATTCAGGGATCAAGCCCAGGTCTCCTGCATTGCAGGCAGATTCTTTACTGTCTGAGCCACCAAGGTGGCTCATAAAAGGGATGGAGTCTCCTTGAATTTTGGTGTCTTTAGTGGGTCCTTAAACCAGTCCCTGAGAATACCAAGGGACAATTGCAGATGTATCAGATCGCTCCACTGTACACTTTAACTAAGTTATATGTGTATATGCCTCAATAAAGTTGGGGAGAAAAAGTAGAAAATTTCGTAGCATACTTTATAAATTGGCAAGCATAACAATTTTGTATAATACATTTTATATATTTTCGAAGTGATTAGCATATGTATGATAGGATACTAAAAAAACCATCTTTACAAAGACTGATAAAATGAGAATTTTTTAAAAATAGCTTTAAGCATGAGCCTTATTTTGTTTAAAAAGTTATATATACTGTGTATTTTTTTGATGTCTCAGCCAAAGGCACAGGGAATATACCTATAGTCAAGTTATATTAACTCTTTGCAGCACAGAGAAGCACATTCTTATTGAGGGAGTGTTGAGCTAGGCTTGTTACAAGGTCTATGCTTCTGCTGGATGTTGGAAAGGGCTTAGGAAAGTGAGGGTCTTGATCATGCATGCTCTCTTGAAACAGGGTCATTAGGCCATTGAATATTTTAATGGGTTTTATTAGGAGATGGAAGAAATGAAGCTGTGTTTCTTTCCTTCTCACTGATATTAACCAATAGAGGAAGATATTTGATTATTTTTGTGGCTGTATGATATCCTTGACTTTGCCATATATTCAGGCATAATTAGAGTGACCTTGCTTTATCAAATTGCATCACCATCTCATAGTGACCTTGTTTAACTATTGCTGACACACAGCCCAGCTGTTAGCTACTAGTTTCCAGCGTCTTGTGTTTTGCTTGCTTGCTTATCAATACATAGTGAAGAAAACCCCAGCTGATTTAGTAGTTTTCATCATAGGCATTCAAGTTTCCAAAAGTTCTATGATAATAGCTAATATTTTAATGTTTATAAATCACTCTATTTTATACAATTATTTAAATAACATAATTTTATATAACATTTATATACATACATATAGAGAGAGAAAGAGAGTAAGAGAGAGACTTTTCTCCTCTTACTCATTGAATCCATGCATCTGCTCCACGACAGGAACAGATTAGAATTTCTAACTCAGGTACCTAACTCAGTCATCTTTCTACTATTCAATGCCTTTAAGACTGGAGCTCTGTATACTCCATTTTCTTCTAACTTTGGCCTTATTGCTATCTGCCTTGAGAAGGCAATGAGTCATTTCCCAAGAAATAGCTATACATTCTTTTTGACCTCTGACAAAATCGCATTTACCTGAATTTGGGTGACATATTACTCATTGGCTTGCAACCAGGAAAATAACTTGTTTTAGGCAGGATTCCTAACTACAAAGTTGTAGGCAAGATTCCTAATTACAAAATAATTCTAAAGTCCTGGAGTTCAGGGCCATGATTCACATATTTCATGTGATGCTTACCAATATGCCTGCCCAAAATCATGTGTTCTCAGAAATGGCTGCTGGTAAGTAGATCTCTCTCTCTCTCTCTCTCTCTCTCTCTCTCTCTCACACACATACGCACACACTGGTTCTCACTGATCTTGACATTTTCATTTAAAAGCATTTTTTGAGAACTTCTCAGAATATTCTAGATTCCTGTGCGTGAAATCATAATGAACTTAATTATCATGGAGGATTATAAAAGAGAAAGAAAGCCGCTCTGTCTCTCCCATCGATTGCTTCAAATACACAGTCTACGGAATATGGAATGGCTTCGGGTGTCAGTGAAGCTCTGAAGAGACAGTGAGAAGACTTTCAGGTGAAGGTTTCCATTCAAATGGGGGACGGAATGCCCTGTGCTTCAAGAAGACAGAGGAAGCCGTCAGTGCGACCACGGAGACCTGTGGCTTCAGGTACACGGTGTCCCACTGGCCCTTGACACTTAGCTGAGAACACAGGTAGAATAGATGCCAAGTGCAGGGTCTGTTTAGTGGACTAGGCATAATCAGTGACTAGGGGACTGAAAGTTATGCAATTTCTGGCAAACAGAGAAGAGACATAAATACTTTTGTGTTTTTGAAGGAAAAACCTCAGAAACTGATGTTCTCCGGAGAGCAACTGGCAATACAGAAATCTTGTGCATTGAATGAAATATGAGAAAAATGAAACCATGCAAAGATGGTCCATTAGCCAGCTAATAAGCCCTGCAAGATGAAGCAAAGACATTGAGCTCCTTATTTTGAAATCAAGAGAAAAGAGAGATGACTTTATGTGGTAAACTAAGAGGTCCTTAGTCCATTTCTGTTGCAAATATCAAAGTGTTTCTGAATGTTAATGCCCTGAACTTACCCTGGGTCCAATTTGATAATCTTCCTTGACTCTTGTATATAAAGAAATCCCATTGCTGTCAATTTAAATTGTGTGGTTAGGATTCTGTGACTGTGTTCACTATCTACTAAGTATATTATTTTAATACATTTTTTATTTTTAAAACCTCATTGTGAACCAAAAGGGAGAACAGAGGTAGAGACTAGGGAATCAAGCCTGGCTTCTCGGTTAAATCATTCTCTACATTTGCAAATGTAGAGAATACTGAATACTGTTTTCTGTAAGTGAAAAATGAAAGTAGGATACCTACATCATAGTAAACACATTAGAGAATTAAAGCTTGCAGAATCTTCAGGGATGGACTGAAATGAACATCTACACAGAAAGAGAAAGAACGTGGCTTAATTCTGACAGATGAGTGCATTTTACTCTGAATTCAAAAACAGAATGAAACAACCAAATTAAACTAGAAAAGGAAATGCAGACCTCAAATCTAGGAAGTAAATTATTAAAACCTGGGATAGTCTACTTTCTAGCTCATCTCCCTTTAGGAATCCCAGAGAAGATTGTTTCCCTCTTATAGGAAACCTAAAGGCCATTTGTCAATATCACGGGGCTGGCAAGAGTCACATGACAGCCACAGCCTATCAATCTAGGGTGGGATTTTTTCTCAGCACTGAATCTTGGAAAATCGGAGATGCTGATTTCAGTAAGTTGTTACAAGGTAGCAGTGCCTTTTTTTCCTTTCCTTTAACAGGTACTAATTATTATAATTCTGGCAGTCATTTTTCTTTGTGTAGAGCACTTTTAATGTATTGAGGACTGGCAAAATGTAGCAGCCATCTCTCCCGACAGGTCAGCATGGGTTGTTGAGGTGTCTAAGTGTGTGTATGTACGTGTGGCCATCTGACAGCAGGTAGTTTTAATGTTCACTCTATAAATCCATTTAAATCAACAGCTTTTGAGTAAAAATGCTGAGGGTTACCAATTTAACTCTGAATTGACATAGAAACTCATAGGAAGATATTAATTCTTGGAAAGGCAGTTGTGCTTTGCCAGGGCTTCGTCAGATGGGCTTACCATAATTCAGAGTATCTGGTGGGGCCAAGATGAAAAACGAGTCTAGGGCAGAAAGAGAAAAGAAACTAGGACAGAGGTAGAAACAAGAATGAAGAATAGTATCACTTCCAATTCAACGTTGACGCGGTCTCATTCCTCTCACAGATCTGTATTATGAAGTCCAGATATTCAATCTATGGAATACACATTTTTAATTACAAGGGAAGGAAAACCTTTTAATGCTATGTAAAAACACTAAATTTGTTCACCTGCAAGGTTTGAATTGGTCCTAAGGAGGATTGAATGGAGATGGGGGTGGATGGGGTAGAATGTTATTTTCTCTTAATCAGTATAAAGTTATTAAACATAAATGGCTTCTCACTGACCCAGGGACAGTAACCCTAGGGGGGAAATCACCCAAGAAAGCTCATCCCTTGCTTTATGTCTGGGTCAGTTTCTTAATCAGTTGCAAGGCATTCTCTTGAAATGGCCATGAAAGCCTTTTTCGAGGAATAGTTCACTGTTCTAGGGTTACAGTGAAGAAAAATATGTAGAGTGTGATGCTCCTTGAGTTCAGGTGTGAGCCTTTCAACTTCCCCCTTGTTATGTGGGAAAGATGCCGTGATGAATAGAAATGTTCTTTTCAATTCAAAAGTTCTTCATGAAGGGCGGTCTCTTTGTGGGGCTGGTTCCACACAAGGCAGCTCCAGGTGACCTTTCCTGGGGTCCCATGGTGGTTTTGTCTTGATCAAAATGGTTCTATTCACAGGAGGGGAAAGGCTGTGACATCATCCTGCAAAAGAAAATCCTGTAAAGAACAAGGTCGAAAAAAGATAACACCTTCTTTTGGGAAGGTGGGAGAACAGAGAGAAGAGAAGGCAGACGAAGATGAGAGATGCCACTGGCAAGAGGGAAGGTCAAAACAAAGGAAATGCTGGAGAGAAGCTAGAGGGGAGAGAGAGAGCCAGGCCAGGAACCAACATCCTCCCGCTAGACTCGGTGTCAGTTTCGTTCTGCAACAAAGCCAGTGGGGCGCGCTCTCGATCCCATTTTTCAGTTCAGGAAACAGCGGCAAGATGAAGCCTCTGGTCCACTCCCATGCGGTCTGCGACCAAACGAAGATTTAGTCTCAGGTCGACCTCATTTGGATCTAACCTCTCCCCAAGAGAATGCAAACCTGTGTTTCATTTTGATTAATTCTCACAATACTTTTTAAAGCAAATAGCTCATGTGCCACTCCTTGACCTAAAAGAGGGGCTCCTTTGCACTTTAGCCCTCAGATCTCCCAAAGAAATACCACGAGTATTATATCTCTGCTAACTGAACCCATTCATCTGTTTTCCCAACAATATCAAGATTCTTTACACTTTGAGAGGAAGGATAAAGGCGAGGGAGAATGATGGTGGGAATAAAACCGTGGTAATTCAATGCTGCCTCTGGGATTGATTGATTTATTGTTGATCGTGGCCAGGGAGTTCTTTGTACCTTACATATGTGCAGGGTTATGAGGGTCAGCGTGCCTATGCCAAAAGCGAGCTTGGAGAGAGGCAGGGCTGATGAATAAGAAAGAGAATTCCAGAGAACAGGATCGATGGGGTAGAGGGGGAATGTAGCATCACAGCAAAGAAACTGGAAGCTCCCAGAGGAATTTATAGCTGTATAATCTGCACCCAAGGAGGGCTGGGGGCTCTATGGAACACTCCTTGTCCATAAAAATGTGTTAGGTGGTAATGGTCCCTAACCGTGCTATGTTCGCTGCCTGAGCCATGACGCATAGTTTGCAAGAAGCAGAAGAAAGAGAAGGAGTGCGTCCCTGTAGAAAGAGCTCCTTGTGCCTCTGTTGAGGCAGTTCACCACCCTTTGGCACCCAGCTAAGGAGGAGGTGGGGCTAGAGTCCAGCCTGAGTTCAGCTCACCAAGCTCTCAGCCCTAAAGAGGGCTGGCCTCTCCTGGAAGAAGAGATGCCTTATCTATAATGTTGTTTCAGCCCAGGAGATGTATCTTTTTCTAATCTGCATCAAGTCAACCAGGGTCTTCAGCCAAGGAACCCCAAAGTGTCAGGGATAGCAGGTTTGAAGCTGACGTTTTCTTCCCTGTGATCGCTTGCTGTGTCAGATATTTCTCTCATTTACTTTCTTTTCTTGAAATGCATAAATGGTCAGACTCTGCAATGTATAAGACTTTGGTGCAAATATTCTCTAAAATATCTGTTGTAAAAGAAAAATTTTCCCTTTGAGAACAGGATATTGTTGTATGCTTGTCTATTTCTGTTTTAATCTTGTAGATTATGTTATTTTATATGGAATAATGAAGTGTTTGTGAAAATTAGAGCTGGTCATTGCTACCGATTTGGAGAACACTTAACCCCCTGCATCTGAAGAAGTTGCTATCAAGTTGAAGATATGTTCTTAAGCCCTCTCTCTTCAGAAGGCTCTCACTTTCAATTACCAACTGGTACGGAAGCTGGGAAGCAACTCTATTTCTTTACAGCATCTCAGTTCCTTTTCAGTGCCATCTGCTTCCTATGATTGCCTGACTTTCAAACAATATTTTGACCAAAGTGAACAGACAGATGACTGCTAGAGAAATCAGAGTCAATATGGCATGGCATAGATTCTGAACTGAGAACCCAGAGGCCGGCAGAGTGGAATCACTAATTAAGCTGCATAATCACATGATCTTGGGCAAATAACTTACCTCCCAAGATTATTTAAGTTAGACAAGCTCTTCATAGTCTGCAGGCCTTTGGAATATCGGCAAAGTTTATTAGCATATTAAAGGCCTTGAGAAGTCCTACAGTAAAGAACACTGTTTGCTAACTAGGGAATGTAAAAAAAAAAAACTTATTTCCCCCCATAACACACATATTAATATATTAAGAATACTTCAGGCAGTGAGGAGAATGTCAGAGAAGACCTAGAAAAAGAAAAGAAAGAAACACACAAGTAAAACTTATCATATTAGTCTGATTTAGCAGAACATGAAACGATATACACAAAGCTTTGACTGGGCAGCTGACCTGTACAAACTGCAGTTTTGCAAGCCACAGTGTGAGTTTGGTATACCTCCAAAAAACAGACTGCTCATGCGGAATGAGCATTAGTCTCTATTCTTGCTCAACTGTGTGGAGCTAGGCAAACTATTTGGCCTCTTTAATTATCAGTCTCCATTTATTTATTTAACACGGGAATCTCTGCATATGTTACATAGATTGAGCATCAATTAAGTAAAAGCTTGTGAAAGTGTTCAGTAATCTATCTTGAACTCTATAAAGATAAGAAGTACCCCAAAATATCTCAAGGATAACATTCTAACAAATGGCATATTTTTCGCATATCTACTTTAATCAAACATCAAAATGATGCATTAAGATTTCAATGCAATCTATTTGTTAGAAATAAATACACTAATTGACTCTGTACTATTAAATGGCATGATTGAACATTGGTTACTGCCAGAATCCACTGAAATTCATGATCTCTGGCTGATGGCTTTCAGAATCCCTCTTCTTGACAGATGGAGAAATTTGAAAATAATCTAAAACACATAAGTTTACTTACCACAATCAATTTGAACATACTTACCAGATTGTTTTAGCTTGAATAAAAATAAGTCAAACCTAAAGACTTTACCAATCACTATAAAAGTTTCATTATGAGTTTGACTGAGGATGAAAACTTATATCAGAGCTAAGGGACATAGAATTTGAACCTTAAAAGAGAAAAGTTTTATAAGATCATTTAGAGACCTCAAGTTTTTTGCAGCTGGAGCCAGAAGATACTTTTCTTCCAACAGGAACAAGAAACATCTGAGAAATGACTGAAATGTTTTAGTGTGTCTTACACATATACAGCCCCCTTAAAAAAAAAAAAAATTCCCTCACTACCCGTTAGACATGCCAAGGGCATCTCGTTAGATGTCCTGACTTTAGAAACAGATTTGCAAGCCAGAATGTTCCAACCCTGCAGTTGGATTGTGGGTTTTAACCTTCACAAGTTTGCCCTTTGAGCAGAACTTGAGAAAGGAAGAAAGAAAAGAGGTAAAGAATGAAGAAGAAAAGCAAAATAAATCAAAAGCAGCTTTCTTGGTAACACAGACATCTCCAAGGGCATATGAGAAAGGACTGGAGCTCTAATGATATCAATTAGGCCTGACCCATTGGGACACTGGAAATATATTGTACTCATGGACTCTGCTCAAGTCCATATGTAAAGGTCATTAACTGGGTACAAAATATTGCGAATTATGGGCCAAGGATGACTCCTTATCCCAAATACTTTTGAAATTCTGAAATAAATTATAACCAGTAATGCTTTTATGTTGACAAGCTAATTCTATTTAGATTTTCCTTCCTAAATCAAGGAAATTAGTATTGTTAAAAAACAGCATTATATGTTGAATGTGGATTTACACACACACACACACAGACTCACAACTACCTGTTTCTCCCAGCTTTCTTTCTCAGTTGAGACAGGGGTTGCAGAAGACGTTGACTTCTCCCCTGGAATGAAGATTCCCCAAAACCTTCTTTTCTTTGGCTAACCTATTCATATCACTTTAAAGGCATGATGGGTATCTTCTCAGCGGTGGGCTGAATTTGCTGAAGCAGGAACTGTAAGCTACTTAATAAAGGCGCCCACATATTTGTGTGGGAATATTTTGGCAGCCCTTCCAGGAGATGTCAGCTCTCCCAGGGCTGTGTTTAGGACGCAGTGGCCACCTGAAGGCATTCTCACAGGCTGACGACCAGCGGCTCTTGCCTACCACCCTCCCTCTGACAGCAGGCCTCCTGCTGAAGCTGCAGAGATTTCCCAGTCCTCACAGAGAAACTTTGCCAACTTGGACCAACAAAGCAGAATCCTGTTACATAAAGCAACGTGAGTTGTAATCCAACTGTGTCTTTAGTTTTTCAGGGGGAAAATGGCAAATTATCCAAGAGGGGGCTTCCCCTAGTAAGACTGCCTCTCATCACCGCACCTCAACAAAACTGGGCTCAGAAGGGGCTGACTTGAGGGGATGAGTCTTTCCTGTTTCCCAGGCATCAGGTTCTTGTTTAGTAAAATGAAGTGGAGGAGGGAGGAGATTAAGATGGCAGAGGAGGAAAACATGGAGCTCACCTCCCCCTGTTAACACAGCAAAAGAACATGTACACATGCGGCAATCCTCAGTGAAAACAAATAGAAGACTGGCAGAAAAGTACAGCTACAGCCAAGGTGGTCAAGAAAGATCCATGCAAGCAGGGGAGGACGGGGAGAGAAGCAGTCAAGCTGGGACCCCAGCTCCCAGCAGGGGCACAGAAGAGGAAGGGGATATCATGGGCTTGGAGATCCTCCCTGGGGAGTGAGAGGTTCAAGCCATATATGAGGCACCACAATCCTGGGGTCTGACCACAGGACTATGAGTCCCCTTAATTGGTTTGAAAGCCAGTGGGACTTACAGTAGAGCTGTAAGAAACCCGAACTCTGCTCGTGAAGAGGGCGCCCACAGGCTTCCTTGCTCTTCTTCTGAAGGTGGAGGGAGTAGACAAAGTTGCCCCGGGCCTTGGCCAGTTTCCCATGAACATCCCAGTGGGCATCCCTGCCCCTCTAGCTCTGGAAGAGCTCCCCACGAGAGTGAGGGCTGCTGTTGCTGAGGAGAGCACATACTTAGCAGGGATAGAGGCTGCTCAGACCTGTCACTACATCTTACTGGGCTAAAGGTTCCCACTGCTGCACTCAGAGATGACAGATGAGGAGCTGTCTGGAACTCTCTTTTCCTCGGACCATCCTGGTGTATGCTCCAGCCCACACAAGGTGCCCACTGTGTTTCCACTTGCTCTAGCATTGATCCTCTCTGGGGCAAACAGCCATTGCCGGGGTTGGGGAGGCACAACTGCAGAGGCAATGAAATCAGCTTGGAACCACACCTCAGGGCTTCGGATCCAGCAGCTTGGGACCTGACCACACCCAAATTACAGCAGTGATGACCACTGAGCCTAGGAGCCCCAGCTCACACTTGGCTCTGATTCTAGCCCCTCTATCTCCAGCTTCATGTCTTACCAATGTGCTAGATGCCAGCATATCCTGGGGGAGATGTAACCTGTGCACGTGTCAGATTCAGGTCCCCAACCAAAGCCAGCCCAGGAACACGTAGGGACACTGCCTAGGGATACCCTCATACAAGGAGAACTCTTTGAGGGTTGTCAAAACAGCTAACTATTTCATCTAATTTCATAGAGAGAGCGGAAGTTAAAGAAATGAGAAGAAAGAGGAATTTCTTCCAATAAAGAACAAGAAAAACACTTGAAAAACAATGAATGGAGTAGAGATGAGTTTCCAGATGAAGAGCTCAAAGCACTAGTCATAAGAATGGTATCTGAAATTGGGATAAGAATGTATGAAAACAGAATTTTATCAAGAAATTGAAAACTAAAAACAGCAAGTCAGCACTGAAGAGTGAAATAACTGAAATAAAATATACACTAGAAAGAATTAACAGATAACTAGGTGATACAGAAGAATGCATAGTGACCTGGAAGATAGAATAATGGAAAGAAACCAGAAAAGCAAAAGTAAAAGCAAACTTTAAAAATGAGAGCGGTTTAGGGGACCTCTGACACACGTCTAGCATTGCTCTTTAGTCACTAAGTTGTGTCTGACTCTTTGTGATCCCAGGGATTTTAGCCTGCAAGTCTCCTCTGTCCGTGGAATTTACCAGGCAAGAATACTGGAGTGGGTTGCCATTTCCTTCTCCAGAGGATCTTCCTAACTCCGGGATCAAACCTACGTCTCCTGCATTGGCAGGTGGATTCTTTACCCCTGAGTCACCAAGGATTTCCATACTAACATTCAAATTATAGAGGTTCCAGAAAAAAGAGAGAGAATGGTCAGAAATAGATTTGATGAAATCATGGCTGATCACATCCAGAACCTGAAGAAGGAAATAGAAATCCAGATACAGGGATGAAAGAGAGTCCAACAAGCTTAACCAATAAAAGAGCCACACAGAGGCATAGTATATTAAAATAGCAAAAGTTAAAGACAGCAAGAGTATTTAAAGGCAGCAAGAGAAAAACAGTCGCACACAAGGGAACTCCCATAAGACTATCAGCTGATTTTTCTTTCAGAACCAGAAGGGAGTGGCATGATACTTTTAAAAGTGCTGAAATAGAAAAACCTATAACCTGGGATATTCTACTCAGCAAGGTTGCCATTCAAACTTAAAGGAAAGATAAACATCTCAGGCAAGTAAGAACTAAAAGTGCTCATCAATGCTAAGTGGACCTTAAATGAAGCCTTAAGAGTATTTTCTAAGAGGAAAAGATAATAATACGACAAGAAGTAAGACTTTATAAAAAGGAAAAATCCCACTAGTAAAGGCAAATATGTCCATGGGGTCACAAAAAATCAGTCACAACTGAGTCACTAACACACGTACACAAAGACAAATATATAGTAAAGGCTGTGGGTCAATCACTTACACAAGTTAATATAAAGATTAAAGGACAAAATTATAAAAACAAACTATAGTAACAATAAATAATTAAGGGACAACATGAGAATGCCAAATATGACATCAAAGAACACAAAATGTGAGTGAGGAGGGTGAAAAGGTAGGTTCTTCAAAACGTGTCGGAATGTAAATGACTGTCTGGTAAACATAAATCAAAAACCCACAGTAGATATGCAAAAAGTAGGAAAGAAAGGAACAAAGACATGCTACTAAATAAAACCATCAAACCACAAGTGAAAAGATGAAAAGAAAAGAAAAAAATGGACAGAGCGAAACTACAGAAAAACCAGAAAACAAGTAACAAAAAGGCAGTAAGTACATAACCTTTTAAATATTACTGCATTAAATGCCTCAATTAAAAGACATAAGGGGACAATTGGATAAAAGAATACGATTCATATATACACTGCTTTATAAGACATTCCGTTCAGATCCAAAGACATGCATAGAGAGAAAGTAAGAATATGTAAAAATACATTTTATGCAAATAGAAACAACAATAAAGTAAACAATAAAGTGGGGGTAGCAATACTCATAAAGATTAAACTTTAGACTATATAGCAATGACAGAGAAGGCCATGTATAATGATAAAGGGATCAAGAAGATACGGGGGCTTCCCAGGTGGTGCAGTGATAAAGAATCACCTGCCAGTGCAGGAAACGCAGGTTTGATCCCTGTGTCAGAAAGGTCCCCTGGAGAAGGAAATGGAAACCCGCTCCAGTGTTCTTACCTGGAGAATCTGATGGACAGAGGAGCCTGGCTGGCTACAGACAATAGGGAGACAAAGAGTTGGACACGCCTGAGCAACGAGTACACATGCACCAAAAGATATAATATCCATTATCATATCTTGCCTGGAAAACCCCATGGACGGAGGAGCCTGGTGGGCTGCAGTCCATGGGGTCGCAAAGAGTCGGGCATGACTGAGCGACTTCACTTTCACTTTTCACTTTCATGCATTGGAGAAAGAAATGGCAGCCCACTCCAGTGTTCTTGCCTGGAGAATCCCCGGGACGGGGGAGCCTGGTGGGCTGCTGTCTATGGGGTCGCACAGAGTCAGACACGACTGAAGCGACTTAGCAGCAACAGCATATATATGTACCTAATGCAGAACCACCTAAGTATATAAAGCAAATATTAAAATGCAAAAAGGGAAAAATTACCAATAATATAATAATAGTAGGGGTTTTTAACACCTTTCTTACAGTAAAAGACAGATCATCCAGATACATAATCAATAAGGAAATGGTGGTTTTAAATGACACATTAAAGTAGTTGAACTTACTAGATATTCACATGACACTCTAACCCAAACTAGCAGAATGTGTGTTCTCTTAAAGTGCACATAGAATATTCTCTGGAATAGATCACATACTAAGGCACAAAACAATCCTCAACAAATTTAAGAGGAAAGAAATTATCTCAAACTTTTTTTCCCTAACTAAAACAGTATAAAACTAAAAAATAATTACATAAAGAAGAATGGGAAAACACAAAACCATTGAGGTAAACAACATGCTACTAGGAAACCGATGTGTCAATGAAGAAATCAAACAGAAAATATAAAAATACCATGACACAAATGAAAATAAAATGCAGCTTTCCAAAACCTATAGGATACTGCAAAAAGCATTTCTAAGAGGGAAGCATATAGAGACAGAAACCTACCTCAAGAAATTAGAAGAATCTCAAGCAAACAACCTAGACCACTATTTAAAAGAATTAGAAAAAGAACAAGGATCAAAGTCAACAGAAGGAAGGAAATAATAAAGAGAGGAAATAGAGACCAAAAAAAAGTATAAAAGGCCAATAAAACCAAGAGTCATCTTTTAAAAAATAAAAGAAATTGATAAACTTTCAGCAAGGCTCATTAAGAAAAGAGAAAGGGCACAAATAAAATATAAAAGGAAAAAGGAAAAATAACCAATATCTACAGATATAAAATATTATAACAGAATAAACCAGTTATATGCCAACAAAATGGACAATGTGGAAGAAATGGATAGAAGCATACAATCTTCCAAGATTGGATCAGCAAGAAATAGACAATTGGAACAAATGAATTGTGACTAATGAAACGGAATTAACAACAACAACAACAAAAGGATGGATTCATAAGACAATTTCAGCAAAAGTATCAAGAAGAGCTGTTGCCTATCCTTCTCAAAACATTAAAAATATTTGAAGAGGAGAGGATACTCCAAAATTTATTCTATAGGAAGACCACTACCAACACCAGAAAAAGATATTGCAAAAAAATGCCAGGCCAAGATCTCTGATGACTATAGATGCAAAAATCTTGAACAAAATATTAATGAACTGATTTCAACAAGGTATGAAAAGGCTCATACATCTTGAACAGAAGGGATTTATTACAAGAGTACAATAATGGTTCAACATATGCAAAGTCAATCAAAGTGATACACCCCATTAACAAAAAGAATAAAACTACTGAGAATAAACACAGAAAATGCAGTTGACATAATTCAATATACCTTTATGATAAAATTCTCACTAAAGTTGGTATAAAGGGGACATAGCTAAACATAATAATGACCATTTATTACAAACCCACAGCTACCACCATACTTAACAGTGAAAAACTGAAAACTTTTCCTCTAAAATGAGAAACAAGACAAGGCTTCCCAGTCTTGCCACTTTCTATATCATGGTATTGGAAATCTTCTTCATAGCAATCAGACAAGAAAAAGAAAGAAAAAGCATCCAGTTTGGAAAAGAAGTAAAATTGTCACTATTTGCAGAGAACATGATACTGTATATAGAAAACCCAGAGGTCTCCACCAAAAATCTATTAGAACAAATCAATGAATTCAGTAAAGTTGCAAAATATAGATTAATATACAAAAATCTATTGTTTTTCATTAAGATGATAATGAAGTATCAGAAAGAGAACTTAAAGAAACAATTCTATTTACAATCACAGTAGGAAAAAGAAAAATCTAAAACACCCAGAAAAAATCTAAACCAGGAAGGAAAAATCCTAAACTCTGAAACTCATAAAATATTGATAAAGGAATTTCAAGGTGATTCAAAGAAATAGGAAGATATTCTTGGATTTGAAGAATTAACACTCTTAAGATGTCTTTACTACCCAAAGCAATCTGCAGATTTAGTACAATCTCTATCAAAATACTCATGATATTCTTCACAAAACAATAATAAAATAATCACCAATTTTATACAGGATCACACACACACACACACAAAAACAAAACAGAATTACAAAGCAATCCTGAGGAAAAAGAACAAAACTAGGGATATTATTTTCCCAGACTTCATAGTATACTACAATAGAATTGAGTAGAGAGCCCAGAAATAAACCCACACACATATGGTCAATTAATCTAATTAGTTAATTATTATTCATACATGATTACACAGAAGAACAATACTGAAAAGGTTCTTAATGACCCAGATAACTATGATTATGTGATCACTCACCTAGAGCCAGACATCCTGGAATGTCAACTCAAGTGGGTCTTAGGAAGCATTACCACCAACAAAGGTAGTGGAGGTGATGGAATTCCAGCTGAGCTATTTCAAATCTTAAAACATGATGCTGTTAAAGTGCTGCACTCAATATGCCAGGAAACTTGAAAAACTCAGCAGTGGCCACTGGATTGGAAAATATCAGTTTTCATTTCAGTTTCAAAGAAGAGCAATTCCAAAGAATGTTCAAACTACTGTACAATTGCACTCATTTCACTCGCTAGTAAAGTGAAAGTGAAGTCACTCAGTTGTGTCCGACTCTTTGTGAGCCCTTGGACTGTAGCCTGCTTGGCTCCTCCATCCATGGGATTTTCAGGCAAGAATACTGGCAATACTCACATGAGTTGCTGTTTCCTTCTCCAGGGATCTTCCCAACCCAGGGATCTAACCTGGGTCTCCCGCACTGCAGGGAGACTATTTACCATTTGAGCTCAAAACCCTTCAGGCTTGGCTTCAGCAGTATGTGAACTGAGAACTGTCAGATTTACAAACTGGATTTAGAAAAGGCAGAGAAACAAGAGATCTTACTGCCAACATTCCTTGGATCATAGAGGAGGCAAGGGAATTCCAGAAAAACGTCTACTTCCACTCATTGACTATGCTAAAACATTTGACTGTGTGGATCACAACAAACTGGAAAGTTCTTTAACAGATGGTAATGCTAGACTTTACCTGCCTGAGAAACTTGAATGTGGTCAAGAAGCAATGGTTAGAATCAGACATGGAACAATGGACTGGTTCAAAATTGGGAAAGGAATACAATGATACTGTGTGTTGTCACTCTGCTTATTTAACTTCTAAGCCGAGTACCTCATGTGAAATGCCAGGCTGAATGAAGCACAACCTGGAAACAAGACTTCCAGGAGAAATATGAACAATCTCATGCAGATGATACCACTCTAATGTAGAAAGTAAAGAGGAGCTAAGATAAGCAAAGAGGAGAATGAAAAAGCTGGCTTAAAACTCAGCAGTCAAAAAAATATGATCTTGGCATCTGGTCCCATCATTATAAAACAAATAAAAGGGGAAAAGGTAGCAATAGTGACAGATTTTATTTTCTTGGGCTGCAGATGAGGACTGCAGCCATGCAATTAAAAATGCTTCCTCCTTGGAAGGAAAGCTCCGACAAATCTAAACAACATATTAAAAAGCAGAGACATCACTTTGCTGACAAAGGTCCATATAGTCAAAGCTATGATTTTTCAAGCAGTCATGTATGGATGTGAAAGCTGGACCATAAAGAAGGCTAAGTGCCAAAGAATTAATACTTTTGAATTGTGGTGCTGGAGAAGTCTCTTGAGAGTCCCTTGGACAGCAAGGACTGAAAATCAGTCCTGAATATTCATTGGAAGGACTGATGCTGAAGCTGATACTCCAATACTTTGGCACCTGACATGAAGCGCTGACTCACTGGAAAGACCCTGATGCTGGGAAAGATTGAGGCAAAAGGAGAAGGGGGTGTAGAGGATGAAATGGTCAGAAAACATCACCAATTTGATGGATGTGAGTTTGAGCAAGCTTCAGGAGATAGGGAAGGACAGGAAAGCCTGACATGCTGCAGACCATGGGGTCACAAAGAGTTAGACAGGACATAGTAACTAAAGAACAATATGAAGTAAAAATCTAAAGAAAAAATACAGACAAAGCTCTTTGGTGTCCCACATAAAGTCTTCCATAATATGTTCAATACTAAATTCCCCAGCTTCTGCCTTTAGTGGAGCCATATTTTACCACAGGTCTTAACCTACCTTTCTATCCTACCCTGTACATACACTTTAGAGAACAAGTGTCCACAAACTGTATCACTGCACCAGTAATTCTCAGCTGATTGTTGTGCTGGTGGAGATTTACAGTGTGTGGAGACATTTTTGGTCACTCTGTCATAACCGGGAAAGAGTGAGGGTTGCTACTAGAAGCTAGTGGGTAGAGGCAAGGAATGCCGCTACACATCCTGCAATGCACAAATTCAGTTCAGTTCAGTCTCTCATTCACGTGCAATTCTTTATGACCTCATGCACTATAGCACACCAGGCTTCCCTGAATATCACAACTCCTGGAACTTGCTCAAATTCATGTCCATCACGTCGGTGATGCCATCCAACCATCTCATCCTCCGTTGTCCCCTTCTCCTCCTGTCTTCAATCTTTCCCAGCACCAGGGTCTTTTCCAATGAGATAGTTTTTCGCATCGGATGGCCAAAGTATCAGAGTTTCAGTTTCAGCACCAGTCCTTCCAATGAATATTAGGGCTGATTTCCTTTAGGATGGACTGGTTGGATCTCCTTGCAGTCCAAGGGACTCTCATGAGTCTTCTCCAACACCACAATTCAAAAGCATCAATTCTTCAGTGCTCAGCTTTCTTTAAGGTCCAACTGGAAAAACTGTAGCTTTGACTAGATGGACCTTTCCGACAAAGTAATGTCTCTGCTTTTTAATATGCTGTCTAGCTTAGTCATGGTTTTCATCCAAGGAGCAAACATCTTTTAATTTCATGTCTGTAGTGACCAAATGCAGTGATTTTGGAGCCCATGATAAAAAAGTCTGCCACTATTTCCATCTGTTTGCCATGAAGTGATGGGACCAGATGCTGTGATCTTAGTTTTTTTAATGTTGAGTTTTAAGCCGACTTTTTCACTCTCCTCTCTTTCATCAAGAGCCTCTTTAGTCTTCTTTGCTTTCTGCCATAATGGTGGTGTCATCTGCATATCTGAGTTTACTGATATTTCTCTTGACAATCTTCATTCCAGCTTGTGCTTCATCCAGCCTGGCATTTCTCATGATGTACTCTGCATGTAAGTTAAATAAGCAGGGTGACAATATACAGCCTTGACGTTCTTCTTTCCCATTTTGGAAACCAGTCTGTTGTTCCATGTCCAGTTCTAACTGTTGCTTCTTGACCTGCACACAGATTTCTCAGGAGGCAGGTAACATGGTTTGGCAATCTCATATCTTGAAGAATTTTCCACAGTTTGATGTGATCCACACAGTCAAAAGCTTTAGTGTAGTCAATAAAACAATAGTAGAAGTTTTTCTGGAACTCTCTTGCTTTTTCAATGAGGCAATTTGATCTCTGGTTGCTCTGTCTCTTCTAAATCCAGCTTGTACATCTGGAAGTTATCGATTCACAAACTGTTGAAGCCTCGCTCGAAGAATTTTGAATGTTACTTTGCTAGCGTAAGGTATTTGATTTAGGTCATATCTGAAATGTCTAGTGGTTTTCCCTACTTTCTTCAATTTAAGTTTGAATTTTGCTCCAGTGGAAGTGAACAAATAGATTCAAGGGATTAGAACAGAGTGAGTGAAGAACTATGGACAGAGGTTCGTGACATTGAACAGGAGGTAGTGATCAAGACCATCCCCAAGAAAAAGAAATACAAAAAGGCAAAATGGTTGTCTGACAAGGCCTCACAAAAAGCTGAGAAAAGAAAAGAAACAAAAGGCAAAGGTGAAAAGCAAAGATATACCCATTTGAATGCAGAATTCCAGAGAATAGCAAGGATAGAAAAGAAAGTCTTCCTCAGGGATTAATGCAAAGAAATAGAGGAAAACAATAGAATGGAAAGACTAGAGATCTCTTCAAGGAAATTAGAGCTACCAAGGGAATGTTTCATGCAAAGAGGGGCTCGATAAAGGACAGAAATGGTATGGACCTAAAAGAAGCAGAAGATGTTAAGAAGAGGTGGCAAGAAAACACAGGAAAAACTACGCAAAAAAGATCTTCATGAACCAGTGGTGTGATCACCCACCTAGAAGCAGACATTCTGGAATGCGAAGTCAAATCAGCCTTAGGAAGCATCACTATGAACAAAGCTAGCGGAGGTGATGGAATTCAGGCTGAGATAATTTAAATCCTAAAAGATGATGCTGTGAAAGTGCTACACTCAATATGCCAACAAATTTAGAAAACTCAGCAGTGGCCACAGGACTGGAAAAGGTCAGTTTTCATTTCAATCCCAAAGAAAGGCAATGCCAAAGAATGTTCAAACTACTGCACAATTGCTCTCATCTCATATGCTAGCAAAGTAATGCTCAAAATTCTCCAAGTCAGGCTTCAACAGTACATGAACTGTGAACTTCTAGATATTCAAATTGTATTTAGAAAAGGAGGAAGAACCAGAGGTCAAAGTGCCAACATCTGATGGATCATTGAAAAAGCAAGATAGTTCCAGAAAAAGATCTACTTCTCTTTATCAACAACGTCAAAGTATTCGACTGTGTGGATAACATCAAACTGGAAAATTCTTAAAGAGATGGGAATACCAGACCACCTGAACTGCCTTCTGAGAAATCTATATGCAGGTCAAGAAGCAACAGTTAGAACTGGACATGGAACAACAGACTGGTTCCAAATTGGGAAAGGAATATGTCAAGGCTTTATATTGTCACCCTGCTTATTTAACTTCCATGCAGAGTACATCATGAGAAATGCCGGGCAGGATGAAGCACAAGCTGGATCAAGACTGCTGGGAGAAACATCAATAACCTCAGATATGCAGATGACACCATCTTTATGACAGAAAGTGAAGAACTAAAGAGCCTCTTGATGAAAGTGAAAGAGAGTGAAAAAGTTGGCTTATAACTCAAAATTCAGAAAACTAAGATCATGGCATCCAGTCCCATCACTTAATGGCAAATAGATGGGGAAACGATGGAAACAGTGAAAGACTTTATTTTGGGGGGCTCCAAAATCACTGCAGATGGTGACTGCAACCATAAAATTAAAAGATACTTGCTCCTTAGAAGAAAAGCTATGACCAACCTAGACAGCATATTAAAAAGCAGAGACTTTACTTTTCCAACAAAGGCAAATCTAGTCAAAGCTTTAGTTTTTCCAGTGGTCATGTATGGATGTGAGAGTTGGACAATAAAGATAGCTGAGCACTGAAGAACTGATGCTTTTGAACTGTGGTGTTGGAGAAGACTCTTGAGAGTCCCTTGGACTGCAAGGAGATCCAACCAGTCCATCCTAAAGGAGATCGGTCCTGAATATTCATTGGAAGGACTGATGCTGAAGCTGAAACTCCAATATAATTTTGCCACCTGATGCAAAGAACTGTCTCACCTGATGCAAAGAACTTGACCCTGATGCTGGGAAAGATTAAAGGCAGAAAGAGAAAGGGACAATAGAGCATGAGATGGTTGGATGGCATCACTGACTCTATGGACATGAGTTTACGTAAACTTCAGGAGTTTGTGTAAACTTCAGGAGTTTGTGGTTTGTAATGGACAAGGAAGCCTGGCTTACTGCAGTTCATGGGCTCACAAAGAGTTGGACACAATGGAACTACTGAACTGAACTTGCTAGCATATGAGATTAGAGCAGTTGTACAGTAATTTGAACATTCTTTGGAACTGCCTTGCTTTGGGGTTGGAATGAAAACTGACCTTTTCCCATCTTGTAGCCACTGCTGAGTTTTCCAAATTTGATGACATAATGAATGCAGCACCTTCACAGCTTCGTCTTTTAGGATTTGATTATCTCAGTTGGAATTCCATCACCTTCACTAGCTTTGTTCATAGTGATTCTTCAAAGCACCCAGTTGACTTTGCATTCCAGGATGTTTGGCTCTAGGTGAGTGATCATACCATCATGGTTATCTGGGTCAGTAGATCATTTTTTTTATAGTTCTTCTATACAAAATTCTATATAAAATTCAAATTATTGTAAAAATTGGACTCAAATTGAAGAAAGCAGGGAAAACCACTAGACCACTTAGATATGACCTAAATCAAATCCCTTACAATTATACAGTGGAAGTGACAAATAGATGCAAGGGATTAGATCTGATAGAGTGTCTGAAGAATGATGGACAGAGGTTCGTGACATTGTACAGGAGGCAGTGATCAAGAACGTCCCCAAGAAAAGGAAATGCAAAAAGGCAAAACGGCTGTCTGAGGAGGCCTTACAAATAGCTGAGAAAGGAAGAGACACTAAAGGCAAAGAAGGAAAGGAATCTGAATGCAAAATTCCAAAGAATAGCAAGGAGAGATAAGAAAGCCTTCCTCAGTGATCAATGCAAAGAAATAGAAGAAAACCATAGAATGGGAAAGACTAGAGATCTCTTCAAGAAAATCAGAGATACCAAGGGAATATTTCATGCAAAGATGGGCTCAATAAAGGACAGAAATGGTATGAACCTAACAGAAGCAATGAACCAGGCACCCCACCCACCAAAAGATTTACTGAACTCAAAATGTCAAAATTGCTCAATTTGGGAACACCTTCTCTGGACCATGGGCACCTATCATAATAATTTGACATGCAATTTATTTTTAACTTACTGACATAGGCTGAATACTCCCTTTTACTCGCCTTCCCCTTCCTCACTCTCTCTTTAAGAATTTGTACTGTAAGTCTCATAACTGAATGCAAGTTTAGTTGTTTTTTTTTTAAAAAAAAAAAAAAACGCTTTCATACCCTTGCCTCAGTTGATCATCAAACTTCACTGTACCAAGAGGAGAAGTAAAGTGTAATAACAGAAATATTACTAGGCTTAGGTCTAGGTTGAATCTGAATTCACTTATCAACTATATTACCATGGGAAATGCGAAAACCACACTGAGTCTTAGTGATTTTTTATTGCAAAAATGATAGTTTAAGATTGTACTTTTTCTTACCTCAGTTCTAACTCTAGTACTTGCTGACATTCAAACAGAATGTCAGCATTCCCATATTATACACCAGGAGACTGAAATTCAAATAAATTAATTCAATTCCCCACTGTAATGTGGTCTATAATATCCACAGAAGAGGACACTGATCTCAGAGGCACTCAGTTAAGATGAGACTTCAATCTATTGAAGAACTTTTTGCTTCATTATCATTATCATTAATTCATAGGTTCATCTCAGTGTGAACACAAATATTACATACAGATAACTGAAACTCAAATGGACCATTCACTTTTTCCTCTTTTTAAGTTGACAAATGGCCTTACCCAGGTGTGGAGGTGAGCCCGTATTCACATCATGACCCTAGCCTGAAAATATAGTTCTTTCATTTTCTTGGCTGCAAAATGTGGTTTTTCCTTCCTTACACCTTCACTTTCTGAGCTGCTTCAGAAACACATCTGTTTTCTATCTGGTGAGAGAAGAAAACATGAACACTTTATTATCCCCTATATAATCTAATACATTGCATTGCCTATGGACTGTGTATTTTGGAAAAAAAAAAAAAAAAAGAAGTCAGAAATCTCTAGAGGTACAAAGATAGATCTAGAACAGACAGCTTCCATGAGCAAGCAGATGCCAGGGGCAACCCTCAGATCTTCCAGTGGTCAGGCTCAGGGGTCCAATCTGCTCTTTTCAAGATGGACAGGTGATCACTTAATCCCCTAACAAATTTTATTTATAGAGGAGCGTTGGAGCATTTGAGATTGCAGGCCACCTGCACACATGTGTTTGGAAGAGCCAGTAAGGTCTGGATAGCAGCCTCATTCTGTAATCAGCGAGAGAAGTCAAAATAAGTAATGGCTGGATTCAGGCCCTTCAGAGTGTCTTCCCTGGATGCAGCCGAGGCCTCTCCATTGTTATATCAGGCTGCTCGCCAGACTAGAAGACCACCGTGAGAAAGTGCTATTATGCTAAAAGAAAAGCCTTCTCAATGCCCAGTTTGTCATTTAATGAGATACCAAATACTCTTATGTCCAGTGATGAAGTTTAGTCTTTTTTGTTATTATCCTTTCAGAGAATAAAAATATCCAGTGGTCAATTCCAAGTTGATATTACATATTTTATTTTATTCAATGAAAATGCATCTTTTGAACTATTTCCTTTTGGATGGATCTCTGGGAAAATAATATTCTAAAGAAAGAAAAAAATCTTATATGAAATTGGGCAAAATATTTGGGCAAGTAATTCATAGAGAGACATATGAATGGACAATATATGAAATATTCTAAATCCTTTTGATAACTAGGGAAACAAAATTAAAATCCAATAAGATCTATCTTTACTCCCATCAGATTGGAAAACATTAAGAAGTTTGAAAATGTTAACTTTTGGGCAAGACAGTGAAGAAAAGGAACTCATGTCTGTTGGTGATATAACTGATTTAAGCTCTTTGAAACAGATCGATCAATAGCCAGCCAAGCATTTTGTCACCTAGTGGTAAGATTCCTCAGTGTGAATCCTATCAGTGTTGTTCTGTAATGATCTATGGCAAATATCAGTGGATCAAAGAGCATTATTCCAACGTATCTGGAGAAGATCTCTGGGGAGTCAGAAGGGGCTAGAACTAGAGCCTATTTGAGCAGCTCAGACCCCAAAAGAAGACACAGCTCTTCCATCACAATAGGATAGGGGGAGAACGGCTTCAAGAAGATTGTGGGGTTTGAGGAAGGTCTCATCTAATGGCTTTTATTTGGTCTACCAATTGTAGAACAGGTTGAGGAGAGGATGTGCTAAGGGTTTGACAAGAACCCTGATATTGTCTATTTCCAGTTGAGAGCAGGAAAACTGCTTATTAGAAAAACAATATGGTAAAATTGTGAAGCAGTACTGTGGGGACAGTATGACGGTCAAGGAGGTTCATGAACTGGTAGCTGAGACTCAGCTCTGTCTGACCCTAGAGCTGAGAGCTCTTCTTGCCTTCCTCCCAAGGCTAATGGTTTCTCTCATGGCACCCACACTGGCACTTCAAAGCTGCCGCCACTTGCTTTCAGTTCATTTCTTCTTCCTAATCCCTGCCCATAACTCTCCACTCTCTGTCTCCATCCACATCTTAGTACACAATCCAGAATTCTCAGTAAAGGACTGGGAAACTCCCTAAGTCACAGCTGTGCAAGTTGGCAGAGGGGGTTTAAATTGTGCAGAATGACATCTTGAAGTGTGATTGGGCTCCCAGCTTTATGTTTTTGTTATTGGTGCACACTTATAAAAACAAAGGTGAATGGTTTGTTTTAGAGCACAGTTTCCCTAGAGGGAATCAAACACTATACACTGCAGATGGGAGATAACGCCATATATTTTTACACAGCTACTCAATATGTTTCTTCTATATTTTATAGGGAGGTGATACATAATATGTACGTTTACATAAACATGTACATATGCATGAGATATATATACATACATATGCTCTGGAGAGTAAATAGAGGCGCATAACATCATATATGTATACACATATTAATGTATGTATGCTGCTGCTAAGTTGCTTCAGTCATGTCCAACTCTGTGCGACCCCATAGATGGCAGCCCACCAGGCTCCTCCGTCTGGGATTCTCCAGGCAAGAACACTGGAGTGGGTTGCCATTTCCTTTTCCAATGCATGAAAGTGAAAAACGAAAGTGAAGTCGCTCAGTTGTGCCTGACGCTTAGCGACGCTATGGACTGCAACCTACCAGGCTCCTCCATCCATGGGATTTTCCAGGCAAGAGTACTGGAGTGGGGTGCCATTGCCTTCTCTGAATGTATGGATGCATGCATATATATATATGTATGTGGGTGTGTATTTTATCACCTTCCTATAAAATATAGAAGAAATACATTGTGTCAGTATGCAAAAATACACAGTCTTATCTCCCTTCTACAATGTATTCCATTCCCTTTTGTGAAAATAGATGTCTAAAATAAAATAAAATATCTTTGTGATAAGGAAGGAATGAGAAAGAGAAAGGATATTACAAAATATTTTCCATCTAGTGAGGAATGGGCACTGACAGAATAGATGGTAGCTAAATCATTGCTTTAGCCATAGTGGCGCACACAGCTGAATGTCAGCCCTGCCTGTGTGTTCCCAGGACGACACACTGTTTCACACTGGATCCAAAATAAGATACAGACTTCTTATCAAGAAACTAAAGATCTTGATAATGCAAATATTGGAGGTCACCATTTCTGCATTAAAATGAATCACCTATGTGGGCTGTATGCTTTGGGTTTTTCAGGGTAGTTCTGATTCTGATTTGGAGAAAGCAATGGCACCCCACTCCAGTAATCTTGCCTGGAAAATCCCATGGACAGAGGAATTAAGACATAACTCTCTTAGTCACCATACCATTCTGAAATTCCATCATTTCATTTTGTTACCTATACTTCACATACATCCTTTTACACTCAGCAGTGGCACAGAAAACTTTGTCAGCATTTTGATTTGTAGGTCAGGAGGTAGATTCCTGTAGGATGGATAATGGTGATCTAGCTTTTATCTGAACATGAACATTATGTGTTTCTTTTTTCTTTTTTCCAAGAGAAAGGCACTAATGCATAGCCAATAAATTCTAAGTAAAGAGTTATGATTTCAAGTCTCGCAAACTATTCTCTGGACCTCTCCTAGACTTGAACCAGTCAACTGACATGAATAATTCCCATTGCAACACTAACTGCTGAGAACTCTCCCACCTAGCAGATGAAAGACCAGATAGATTAATGAATGCAAACAGGCAAAATAAAGATAATGCATCTCTATGACCTTCAGATTCTCTTGATTCACCTCTCCATTGGAGGAACATAAAAATTTACTTGAAAAGTATTTCAAATATCACCATGATATAGGAGGAAAAACAAATTAATTAACAGTAAAGCATTGGTATGGAATTCTGATGACTCTGATCTTGACATGCTGATGATTCAGATCAGTATGAAATCAGTATAAAAGAACTCAGGGTAACTATCTTCAGTGCATAAAAGCATCAGAACCCTTTGGAAGTTATTATAAAGCCCAGTTTTCATTATTGGCTGAAAATCTTCTGGCCTATAACACAATCAGTTGCTTCATCAGAAACATAAGTTCAACACATTTTATAATGAATTATAAATCACGTAATGAGGAAGGTAGCAGCATTAATTCATGTAATAAGCATTCCACAACAGTGGCAGGCTGAACAATGCGACACAAAGTGCGCTGAATCCCTGACAATGCTTCTTTAGTTTCAAGAAAGAAAATAATTCATATAGGTTGTGATGGAACAGAATTTGGGGATGGGTAGCATCTGGTAAGTAGAAAGGAGAGAAGAGCATATCTGAGGAAATTAAAATATAGAGAAGGCAACTGAGGATCAGCAAAGACTCAGGGCAGTAATGATCAAGCACACTTAGAAGTCTTCCATGCTGTCAGGATGACAAGGGTAATACTGGTTTTGTTCCTAGCTGTTCAGTTCAATTCAGTCACTCAGTTGCGTCCAACTCTTTGCAACCCCATGGACTTCAGTATGCCAGGCTTCCCGGTCCATCACCAAATCCTGGATCTTGCTCAAGCTCATGTCCATTGAGTCGGTGATGCCATCCAACCATCTCATCCTCTATCATTCCCCCCTCCTCCTGCCTTCGGTCTTTCCCAATGAGTCAGTTCTTCGCATCTGGCAACCAAAGTATTACAGTTTCAGCTTCAGCATCAGTCCTTCCAAAGAATATTCAGGACTGATTTCCTTTAGGATGGACTGGTTGGATCTCCTTGCAGTCCAAGGGACTCTCAAGAGTCTTCTCCAACACCACAGTTCAAAAGCATCAATTCTTCAGTGCTCAGATTTATTTATAGTGCAACTCTCACATCCATACATGACTACTGGGAAAACCAAAGCTTTGACTAGATGGACCTTTGTTAGCAAATTAATGTCTCTGCTTTTTAATATGCTATTTAGGTTGGTCATAGCTTTTCTTCCAAGGAGCAGTGTCTTTTAATTTCATGGCTACAGTCACCATCTGCAGTGATTTTGGAGCCCCCCCCCCCCAAAATAGTCTGTCACTATTTCCATTGCTTCCCCATCTATTTGCCATGAAGTGATGAGACCACCTTCTTCAGTGTTACTGATTGGGGCATAAGCTTGGATTACTGTGATACTGAATGATTTTCCTTGGAAAAAAACATAGATCAATCTGTCTTTTTTGAGATCGCATCCAAGAACTGCATTTCGGACTCTTTTGTTGACCATGATAGCTACTCCATTTCTTCTAAGGGATTCCTGCCCACAGTAGTAGATATAATGGTCATCTGAGTTAAATTCACCCATTCCAGTCCATTTTAGTTCTCTGATTCCTAGAATGTCACCATTCACTCTTGCCATCTCCTGTTTGACCACTTCCAATTTGCCTTGAGTCATGGACCTAACATTCCAGATTCCTATGCAATATTGCTCTTTACAGCATTGGACCTTGCTTCTATCACAAGTCACATCCACAGCTGGATATTGATTTTGCTTTGGCTCCATCCCTTCACTCTTTCTGGAGTCATTTCTCGATTGATCTCCAGTAGAATATTGAGCAGCTACTGACCTGGGTAGTTCCTCTTTCAGTATCCTATAATTTTGCCTTTTCATACTGTGCATGAGGTTCTCAAGGCAAGAATATTGAAGTGGTTTTCCATTCCCTTCTCCAGTGGACCACATTCTGTCAGACCTCTCCACCATGACCCTTCCGTCTTGGGTTGCCCTTACGTCATGGTTTAGTTTCACTGAGTTAGACAAGATTGTGGTCAGTGTGATCAGATTGGTTAGTTTTCTGTGATTATGGTTTCAGTGTGTCTGCCCTCTGATGCCTCTTGCAACACCTACCGTCTTACTTGGATGTGAGGTATCTCTTCATGGCTGCTCCAGCAAAGCGGAGCTGCTGCTCTTTATCTTGGATGAGGTCGCCCCTCATCCCTACAAAATCTTTTAGAACTAACACCCAAAAAAGATGTCCTTTTCATTACAGGGACTGGAAGACAAAAGTAGGAACTCAAGAAACACCTGGAGTAACAGGCAAATTTGGCCTTGGAGTATGCAATGAAGCAGGGCAAAGGCTAATAGCGTTTTGCCAAGAGAACACACTGGTCATAGCAAACACCCTCTTCCAACAACACAAGACAAGACTCTACACATGGACATCACCAAAATCAGATTGATTATATTCTTTGCAGCCAAAGATGGAGAAGTTCTATACAGTCAGCAAAAAGAAGACCAGGAGCAGACTGTGGCTCAGATCATGAAATCCTTATTGCCACATTCAGACTTATATTGAAGAAGGTGGGGAAAACCACTAGACCATTCAGGTATAACCTAAATCAGATCCCTTATGATGGACAGGGAGGCCTGGCGTGCTGCGATTCATGGGGTTGCAAAGAGTCGGACATGACTCAGCGACTGAACTGAACAGATGATTATACAGTTGAAGTGAGAAATAAATTTAAGGGACTAGATCTAATAGGCAGAGTGTCTGATGAACTACGGACGGAGGTTTGTGACATTGTGCAGGAGAAAGGGATCAAGATCATCCCCATGGAAAAGAAATGAAAAAAAAAGCAAAATGGCTGTCTGAGGAGGCCTTACAAATAGCTGTGAAAAGAAGAGAAGTGAAAACCAAAGGACAAAAGGAAAGATATAATCATCTGAATGTGCAAAGTTCCAAAGAATAGCTGGGAGAGATAAGAAAGACTTCCTCTGTGATCAATGCAAAGAAATAGAGGGAAAGAACAGAATGGGAAAGACTATTAGAGATACCAAGGGAACACTTCATGCAAAGATGGGCTCAGTAAAGAACAGAAATGGTATGGACCTAACAGAAGTAGGAGATATTAACGAGAAGTGGCAAGAATACACAGAAGAACTGTATAAAAAAGATCTTCACCATGACCCAGATAATCACGAGAGTGTGATCACTCACATAGAGCCAGACATCCTGGAATGTGAAGTCAAGTGGGCCTTAGAAAGCATCACTATGAACAAAGCTAGTGGAGNAAAATCAAAACCACAATGAGGTACCATTTCACACCAGTCAGAATGGCTGCGATCCAAAAGTCTACAAGCAATAAATGCTGCAGAAGGTGTGGAGAAAAGGGAACCCTCTTACACTGTTGGTGGGAATACAAACTAGTATAGCCACGATGGAGAACAGTGTGGAGATTCCTTAAAAAGCTGGAAATAGAACTGCCATATGACTGAGCAATCCCACTGCTGGGCATACACACTGAAGAAACCAATATTGAAAGAGACACGTGTATCCCAATGTTCATTGCAGCATTATTTATAATAACCAGGACATGGAAGTAACCTAGATGTCCATCAGCAGATGAATGGACAGGAAAGCTGTGGTACATATATACAATGGAATATTACTCAGCCATTAAAAAGAATACATTTGAATCAGTTCTAATGAGGTGGATGAAAGTGGAGCCGATTATACAGAGTGAAGTAAGCCAGAAAGAAAAACACCAATATAGTATACTAATGCATATATATGGAATTTAGAAAGAAGGTAATGATAACCCTGTATGCAAGACAGCAAAAGAGACACAGATGTATAGAACAGTCTTTTGGACTCTGTGGGAGAGGGCAAGGGCAGGATGATATGGGAGAATGGTATTGAAACATGTAAAATATCATGTGTGAAATGAATCGCCAGTCCAGGTTTGATGCATGATACAAGGTGCTCGGGATTGGTGCACTGCGATGATCCAGAGGGATGGATGGGGAAGGAGGTGGGAGGGGGATTCAGGATGGGGAACACATGTACACTCATGGTGCATTCAAGTCAATGTATGGCAAAAACAATGCAATATTGTAACGTAAAATAAATAAATTAATTAAATTTTAAAAAACAAACAAGATAAATAGGATTTGGCTTACAAAAAGAAAATACATAGTGTGAAATACTTTAGAATTAACTTAGCCAAAGAGGTGAAATTGTGATGTGCACCATGGAAAATGCAAAACATTGCTGAAGAAAATGAAAGACAATAGAAATAAATAGAAATACATACCTGTTTATCAATTGGAAGACTTGATATTGTTAAGATGTCAATACTACACAAAGCAATCTACAGATTCAATGTAATTTCTAACAAAACCCCAATGATGTTTTTGAAAACAGAAAAATCTATCTAACATGCATATGGAATCTCAGAGAACCTCAGGCAGCTAAAGCAATCTTGAAAAAGAAAAACAAAGCTGGAAGACTCACACTTTCTGATTTCAAAACTTATTGTATATGTATGGTAATCAAAACCATGTGGTACTGGCATAAAGACAGACATATAGATCAGTGGAATAGAATAGAAACTCCTAAAATAAACCCTGAGATATATTGTCAAATGGATTTTATCAAGGATGCCCAAATCATTCAATGGGGAAGGGAGAGTCTTTTCAACAAATGATACCAAGGAAACTGGATATTCACATACAGAAAAATAAAGTTGGACACACCTAAAATTATATATAAAAGTCAGCTCAAAATGGATTAAAGATGCAAATGTAAGACTTAAAATTATAAAGCTCTTAGAAGAAAGCAGGGCAAAAGCTACATAATATTGGATTTGGCAATCATTTATTGGACTTAACACCAAAGGCATAGATAACACCACCACAACCAAAAATGCATGTTAGATTTCATGAAAATTTAAAAAAAGTCACTAAAAGACAATATCAACAGAGTAAAATGAAATGAACAAAATAGGAGAAAATATTTGTGAATCATATATCTGATAAGTGATTATAATCCAGAATATATAGAAAACTCCTAAAACTCAAAAACACACAAAACATATGCAAACCAACTCAAAAATGGACCAAGGACTTTAACAGAAATTTCTCCTCAGATATATGAATGACCAATGAAATGAAATGGCACTCAGCATGACTAATTACTGCTGCTGCTGCTAAGTCGCTTCAGTCATGTCTGACTCTGTGCGACCCCATAGACGGTAGCCCACCAGGCTCCCCCATCCCTGGGATTCTCCAGGCAAGTGACTAATTACTAAGGAAATGCAAACCAAAACCACAATGAGTATCATGTCATAACTAATTAGGATATCTAATGTCAGAAAGCTCAACATTCAGAAAATGAAGATCATGGTGTCTGGTCCCATCAGTTCATGGGAAGTCAATGGGGAAACACTGTCAGACTTTATATTTTGGGGCTCGAAAATCACTGCGGATGTTGATTGCAGCCATGAAATTAAAAGACGCTTACTCCTGGAAGAAAAGTTATGACCAACCTAGACAGCATATTGAAAAGCAGAGACATTACTTTGCCGACTAAGGTCCGTCTAGTCAAGGCTATGGTTTTTCCTGTGGTCATGTATGGATGTGAGAGTTGGACTGTGAAGAAGGCTGAGCGCCGAAGAATTGATGCTTTTGAACTGTGGTGTTGGAGAAGACTCTTGAGAGTTCCTTGGACTGCAAGGAGATCCAACCAGTCCATTCTGAAGGAGATCAACCCTGGGATTTCTTTGGAAGGAATGATGCTAAAGCTGAAACTCCAATAGTTTGGCCACCTCATGCGAAGAGCTGACTCACTGGAAAGGACTCTGATGCTGGGAGGGATTGGGGGCAGGAGGAGAAGGGGACAACCAAGGATGAGATGGCTGGATGGCATCACCGACTCTATGGAGGTGAGTTTGAGTGAACTCTGGGAGTTGGCGATGGACAGGGAGGCCCTGCGTGCTGCGATTCATGGGGTTGCAAAGAGTCGGACACAACTGAGCAACTGAACTGAGCTGAATGTCAGAAAACCAAAACACAAAGAGTGGTGGAGAGAATGTGTAGAAATTGGAATGCATTTTCATTATTGGTGGGACTATAACATGGTATTGCAGCTGTGGTAAACAGTATGGTGATTCCTCAAAAGAAAAAATAGAAAAACAGAATTACCATGTGATCCAAAAAATTCCACGTCTAGGTATAAATCTAAAAGAGACTAAAGGAAGATCTCAAGGTGATATTTGTACACCGTATTCATAGCAGCATTATTCATAATAGAGAAACTGTGGGAGCAACACAAATATCCATTGTTGAATAAGAAAAATGTGTATACACCTACAATAGGTTATTGCTGCTGCTGCTAAGTCGCTTCAGTCGTGTCTGACTCTGTGTGACCCCATAGACGGCAGCCCACCAGGCTCCCCCGTCCCTGGGATTCTCCAGGCAAGAACACTGGAGTGGGTTGCCATTTCCTTCTCCAATGCAGGAAAGTGAAAAGTGAAAGTGAAATCGCTCAGTTGTGTCTGACTCTTAGCGACCCATGGACTGCAGCCCACCAGGCTCCTCCATCCATGGGATTTTCCAGGCAAGAGTACTGGAGTGGGGTGCCATTGCCTTAGTCAATCTTTAAAACAAAGAGTATTTTGATATATGCTAAAATATCAATGAAACTTAAGGATCTTATTCTAAGTGAAATGTCACTCACAAAAAGACAAGTGACTCCACTTAGATGCAGTACTGAGATTAGTACCACAGAGACATAAAGTGGAATAGTGATTGCCAGAAGCTGAGCAGAGCAGGGGATAGGGGGTTACTGTTTGAGTGCAGAGCTTCAGTTTATAAGATGAAGAGTTAAAAAGATAGGGATGTTGGTAATGGTTGCACAACATCATGAATGTATTCATTCATATGTTAATATGATTAGATAGTAAATTTCATGCTATATGCATTTGTCAAAATTTTAAAAATCGAGAGAAAAGGGGGCAAGTGATTTTTACAGACAAAGATGGCTAAAATTAAAAAGACTGACAGTACCAATATTAGCAAGTATATAGACCAAATATTAGAAGTATAGTGAACGCTAATGCACTGCTGGTGAGAGCGTAGAATGGGCCACCTCTTTGGAGATGCAGTTTCTAATGGCTGTAACTGCATGCTTACGCTGTGTGTTCATGCGCAGTCACTAAGTCATGTCCAGTTCTGCCACACCATGGACTGTAGCTCACCAGACTCCTCTGCCCTAGGGATTTTCAGACAAGTGTGTTGTCATTTCCTTCTCCAGGGGATCTTCCCGACCCAGGGATTGAACTCATGTCTTCTGCATTGGCAGGCAGATTCTTCACCACTGAGCCCCAGGAAAGCCCCACTTATCCCAGGAAACAGTAAGTGTACTGCTAAATATTTACCCACCAAGTTAAAACACATGTCCACAAACAAATCCTTACATAAGAAGGTTAAAATGTTCGTATTGGCTCTAATCGCAAAAACCAAAACCCAGTAATAATCCAATCTCAATCAACAAGCGAATGGATAAACAATGTGTAACATATTAATACCATAACTTAAACCTCACCAATAAAAAGGACTATTTTTATATGCAACAAGGCAGATGTACCTCAAAGGCATGTTAAGTCAAAGAAGAGAAACACAAGAGAGAAACTATTCAATGATTCCATTATATGAAATTTAAGAACTGTCAAAATTCATAGAAATAAAAATCAGAACAATCATTGCTTCTAGGATGGAAGATGAGAACTGATAAGAAAGAATCATGGATGAACTTCATAGGGTGATGGAAATGTTTTGTCTTGAAAGGAGTAGTGGGTTACAAGAAAATAGTCTTGCTAAAATGATTCAAGTTTTATACTTAATGTCTAAATGTGTTAGATTATAATATAAACAATACCTCAGTGATTTGTATTAGTTTGCATGCATGCATGCCTGCTGTGTCACTTCAGTCATGTCTGAAGTCTTGTGACCTGAGGGACTGTAGCCCACCAGACTCCCCTGTTCATGGGATTCTCTAGACAAGAATACTGGAGTGGGTTGCCATGCCCTCCTCCAGGGCATCTTCCTGACCCAGAGATTGAACCTGAGTCTCTTTTGTCTGCAGCATTGGCAGGTGGGTTCTTTACCACTAGCACCACCTGGGAAGCCCTTGTATTAGTTTATGTGTAACTAAGCTGCCAAAGGGTAAATGAGTTCCAAGGTTATATGAATACTGGAACTCACACAAAGTCATCAGCTTTCTCCCAGTCTTTCTCGCTCTCCTTTCCCTTTCCCTCTCCCATTTTCCTCTGCTCACTTCCTCTTGCCTCCGGCTTTATTCTGGGTCCGCTTACTCCACAGAGCCATAAAAAAGTTCCCACCATCCCCTGGGAATCAGGACACAGTTCACAATGCTGAAATCACCCAGGGAGTAAAATGCTGTATTAATTGAATCTATTCACATAAGAGAAGAATCAGCACAATGTGATTCTTATTTTAATCATGCTTCGTATCTAATTGGCTAGTCTGCTGAAGTCATACTAGGCAAACTAAATCTTAGAGTGGACATTGGCCACAGCTTCTCTGATCCACAGAGATCAATTACCAATTTGGAAATTGCCTTTCTCCAATCTAAGAGAAGAGTCAGGTTTTACTTGAAACAGCTAATTTATCTGGGCACTTATTGCTGTTTTTATAAAAGTCATGATAGGCCTTAAACTTATCACAACCAGGGCTTTTGAGACAGACACATTATTGATTTTGTTCTCTGAAGAGGTCACATTGAGAAAATGGAATCAGATCTGAGCAGGAAAGGGGATGACTCTGAGCTTCATCACAGATGGCTACCTAACCAAAAACTAAAGCTCTGTCTTTCACTTCACTCTGTTTACGAATTTGGTTTGACTTCTACATGCTTCTCTTCCTGCAAAAGTTCAACAAATTTTCTAGAAACGATTTGTCCTGCAGAGCTCAAATAAGTAGGACTTCCCAGGTGGCTCAGTGGTAAAGAAAACACCTGCCAAGATAGAAGATGAAGAGATGCAAGTTTGATCCCTGGGTCAGGAAGATCCTTTGGAGGAGGAAATGGCAACCCACTCCTATATTCTTTCCTGGAGAATCCCATGGACAGAGGAGCCTGGTGGGCTACAGTCCATTTAGCCATAAAGAGTCACTCACAACTTAGCAACTGAGCACAAGCCCCAAATAAAATTCTCAGATAATTTTCTTCCTGAACCCATAGCAT